>VZRR01005993.1:75652-89564 GCA_013398015.1 Oreocharis arfaki
AGTTCTGAAGTACTGGGATTTGTTTAGGAACTGCCCTTAGAAAATGACCCTACTTTAAACAAAAATTATTTGCACCTTGAAAACCAAGAAGAAATATCTAAACATTCAGAATAAGTAGTTAGAAATTTTGCTTACAGATGTTGTCTTTGACCATGGGATTGAGCTCCTGTCCCATTCCTCATATCCTTGTGGGAACTGAAGTCTGGTTTTCACTGCAGAGGCAGCAGAAATAAAAGGAATTGAGATGCTCTAATACACAATTTTTTCTTTTTATCTGAGCTCATCAGTATTTAATAAGTAGCTGAATCTGTCCAGCTCTTCTCACATTTCTCTCTTTTTACAAATTTATACAATTAAGCAGACATAAAGATCTTCAGTTAGGGCATCTCCTCAGCTTTCCTGTATTTGAACCTGTTGTGTCTCACAGGCTTCCTAGTAAGATGTAGAGGTGGTTGTTTCTAAAATCTTGCAGTACAGCATAGATGTGCCAGCATTTGTGTATCAAAAGTGATCGAATATTGTCATGGTTTTTGCCAACAAGGGTAATGCAGAACAAGGAATAACTGTAGTATAGTTGGTCCCACTACAGTTAACATATTTCTTGAGGGAAATTACACTAATCCATGTGACAAATAGTGGCAGAACTTCCTCACACATGATTAACTTATTTATTTAAATTAGCTATTAATTGCTTTAGTTTCAGCTAATAAAAATTGTTACTGACCTTGTGTGGTATGTCCTTTAAAATAATTATTATTCCTGTGACTGAATAGCCTATACAATCAATTATGGAATAAATACTTATGATTTCCCTCTCCATAATTTACTATAAAACGATGAAAATTTGAATTAAAAAGTTTCTCCTGTTCCTATGGACTTATGACAGCAAGTTTGCAGCTTGCTTTTGAAAGGGCAGAAGAGACACAGGAGAGTTTTGTAATAAAGAAGCTGGTTTTCAAAATACTGATTACAGGTAACAGGAATATCTCACCATCCAAACAACAAGGGAAATGTCACTTTTAGTTTTGTGATCTTTTTTGGAAGGTGTACAGCAGAATCCTCCTCTTTCACACTGAAAAGGGATGTGAAACTTTTCAAACGCTGATGAACTTTCTTCTGTGGAACTCTTCAAACCTAGTCCTGAAACTCGCACTCATGATGAGCTTTTAATTTAGTGAATGCAAGTCACATTCATGCATACATGTAGTTTTTAGATGTTAACAGAGTAATTGTGTGCAGATGGCTACATCCTCGGATGCACAGGATCCCCCAGAACAGTCGCGGCACGGTGATCACTTCTATTATGAAGCCCTCATACAATTTATGCTACTGTGTAAGGCAGAATAGGGATTTTTGTTTTGTTTCCTTCCAAATGACATGGAATTAAGGCAGGAAGCATTGAATCAAGTTGGAGCATATTTGAACCACTATTTCATGGTGTCCAGTCTTATTTACCTTCTTTCTTGGATTTACCTTCTTAATCTACTGTTCCCACCAGAAAACAGTCAGGGGTATCAGTCAGAGCTCCAGATCAATGCATTGCTTTGGTTTCCTGAAATAAACTGTTATTGCAAAAGATCTGCATTATCTTAGGGGAAAACATATCTCAAATATTTCAAAAGTGTGAGGTAAATAAATGCTACATAAGAATTAAGCCCCATGGAGTTAGGAATTGTAACACTAGAGATCACAGCTTCCCTGGAGAGCTTGTCTCTTCTTCTGGCCAGGCACAGGCAAAAACAGAGTGGAAAAGCGTAGAAGAAATAAAGCTGAAACACAGCCCAACATCTTTTTTTCCACTTACGTGATCTATCTCAATTGCTTTCAGAATGTCTAAGCCAGAGAGAGCATGCTTTTCTGAAATGGAACACCAGAAAAACATATCCAGGCTCTAAGGCTGCTGTTTTTCTCTAATAAAAGCCAATGTCCCTCGGCATTCTCATCACTAAAATGTCACAGTGTAGAGCAGTACATTAAAAGTACCTTTCCCAATTTAAATGTAAAGGGTCAGTTCTAAAAAGAAAAAAAGGTGCTGTAAAATTATGCACAGGTCTGGAGATAAAGGTTTAAAAGAGCTCTCGGAAAGCTTAACTCAGTATTCATGTGGAAGTGGAGGGCCAAATCTGAAGTTTTGCTTAGGTACTGATACTTGAATTGAAATTGCTTTTGTAACTTGAAATTACTGATGTAAAATAAAGTTAAATTGTGCAATATGTGAAGTGTTCCTTCTTCTGCAGGCAAACATGAATAGTACTTTGCCCTTCTGGATTAGAATATTAAATGTCGTATTTTTTTGTCTGCATCACCATGTCTGGCAGCTTTGGCTTCAGACTCCTAAGTTGGGGCTGACTTGTGGCCGTAAAACTCTCCCTGCTCGTGTATTAACCTCTCCTCAGAAAGCTCATTCTGTGGAAGGGACATCTCCAGCCCTTGGCATTTGTTCAGCCAGGAAAGGTCCTTCCCTCTAGCTACACAGTCAGTCCCAGAATCCCCAGGCACATTTAATAGTGATTTTTTGAAGGAAAGATATTGCTGTTAACGATAATAACTTGAATGAGTGAATTGCCAATGTTCATCAGCCTATGAAGTCTACTGATATTTTTGAATTAAAAGAGAGACAGAAGGCTCAATGAATTTAAATTATTTCATCTGAATGACACAGCTTCCTTTTAAACAAAGTAACTGCATTCCTGAGATTGGTATTTTTTCACTCCTATGCAAAACTGAACAAAGACAACTAGTTTTAAAAGGTATTCTACATCCCTCTGTAATTCTATTCCCTCCTATGTAGGATTTATCTACAATATGGATTTATCTTTAAACTTCTAAAAGTTACTGCTGAAACAATTTATTGGTGAAATTAGGATCCCTGGAAGGTCAATAGCTATCTATTTAAAATAACATGAAAAAGCTTGCTTTTTACTATTCTTACCTCTTCCAAAATATCCATGATTACTTCAGAAATTGCTCATAAATAGAAGCTGTCCCTTTGAAAAAGTGGAGAAGACACTTTTAAACAAACAAAACTTATAAAATCCCTCTATTGAATCAAATAAGATTAAAATTGAATCAAATAAGACTAAGATTAAAACAAAAGGTGCTCTCTATCACCTGTGGAAGTCTCTGTGCATATGCTGGGGTTACATGGCTTTTACTACAAATTGCAATATATCCCCAAGGTGCCCAACCCTGCTTTGGGAGGTTTGCTGAAGCCCTCAGAACCCAAATGAGAGTGCAGTCCTTCCTTCTGTCCACGTGCAGGAAAGCCATGGGAACCCAGCTCTGTGTCTGTCAGTAGCTGGGAGCCTGTGGGACCCAGGGACAAGGAGCTGTGCCTCATCTCCTTGCACAGGGCCCCCAGCCTGGGCTCAGCTGTGCAGAACCTTGCCTCCAGCACTTCACCGTCAGCTGAGCCACAGGGCAGCCCCGTGTCCCACCTTCTCCATGGCACACAGGAGAAAATGCAGCAGAGAGAAGATCCCTGAAAATATTCGAGGCCAGGTAAGAGCCCTGGACAAGCTGATCTAGTAGGTGCCATCCCTGCTCGTGGCACAGAGGCTGGAATGAGATGATCAAAGTCACTTCCAACCCAAACCTTTCCGTGATTCTATGATTCTCAGATAGTGGGTTTGGGGAGCTACTGTGTCAGACAGCAACAATACTATATTCCTGCAGCTGTCCAAAATGAGCTGGTTTTCCTTAAATATAGAGGACCCCAGCCAGTGCAAGAAGTGCACTGTGCTTTGTCAGTTTGAACATCACATCAGCTCGAGTCATGTCCTTGAAGAGATGACTCTCCCTACAGGAAACTGTGTGGTGAATATACAATTTCTTCTAAAGTATTTTACAGCATGATTTAGATTAACTGTTATACATCATTAATATTTGTCCAAACACATAGTTCTTGCCCTTCAGCAGAAGGACAGAGAGGCACCATGAAAGAGATTTGCCCAAGGTAGAAGATCAAGTTCTGGACTGTAAACTTTAAATTAAGAATCAACAGTGTATTAGAGATGTGCTCAGCAGGGCCAAGGAAAAGCCAGGAGTTGCACGTACTGACCTCTCCTATCTCCTGCAAAATTTTTAAGTTTAGACTGGGAAAGAAAATTACATTCTCACATGTCAGCCTTCCAAGATAACCACAGTAGTTCTATTCTCTCCCTTTTTACAGCATTCTCCCAAAGAAAAGATATAGAATTTAAGTAATTTATTTGTGTTTATTCTGAATGATCTTTCAATCATTGCTCTGCTTAGGAGAATTCTTTCTCAGGGAAGCAAGTGCTTTCAAAAATACAGAAATCTTTATAACCTGCAAAATGTGTAATATTTGTCTCTGCTCATTGAACTGTTACTGCAAGAATGATTTCTTTCTGCAGAAAGAAGAACCTGCATATCAACTGAAATTCCATTTGACAGTGGAGGGAAGGAAATACCTGTCATCTGAAACACTCAGTTTGAGACATTAAATTATTCCCATCATCTGGAAAATAATTCCAAAATTCTCAGACTGTTGGTAGAGTTTACTATTGGAGCAGCAAATTGCTTTTGTCCTAAGATGCCATTAAGCTCCTGGGTATTTACAGTATTGCCCATTTCCTTGCTGTTGTGACAGTGCAGGACAATCAACAGAACAGTGTGACAAAGGGACAGGTGAACACAAAACTCGGTTCATAATGGGCTGAGAGTTTGAGGTATCTTTGAAAGTTCAAAGATTTAGGAGCAAACTCAGGATATTTTTATGACATTCCCACAGACCCCTCAGGTATGTGTCTGATAAAGTTGACTGTCATTTTCATTATTCCTGAGATTTGCTGGCTGACATTGTGAAAAGGGAGTCTATATGAGTACAAAGGACTAGTTCTTACACAAAAGAACAAGTAGAGTCATAATTAGGGTGAATTTTTGTACATGAGTCTGCTTGATACAAGCTCCATTGCACAATCTGTAGACAATAAAAGCTGCAGACATGAGCAGCTCATGGACTGTGGGAAAAACTTTCTGTTGAAAGGATATTGGAGGGAAAAACAGATGGAAAGGAATCTAAAAGCAATACTGAAACAAGAAAACACTCCATGCTCTTACTTCCTTCCTGTCTTCGGTGACATAATAGTGAAAACTCCAAGACCACTTTTAAAGCACTCCACTATACCCCTATGGTCTTTATTTGATTTGTCCATCACGTTTTTCTGTAGCTACGGTTCCCAGTTTTCTTGCACAATATTAGCCAGAAAACAGGTTTGCTTTTCAACTATTTAATAATTCCTGAAACAATGTCTTTCCCAAAATCTGTAACAATGGAAGTTATTTTCCCCAGCTTCCATAGATCATGAGAAACTCATCTTTAGATGTTAGAATTTCTTTACATACAGGTTGTGTTACTTGTTGTCCCCACATCATGTACAGGGATAAAAATGAACTTTGACTCTCTTTGGGGTGTACACAGGTTCAGAAGGACAGCTATATTTTTTATATCTATGCTAAATAGTGAGGGAGTGACAATACTGATGATTTTAAAAATTTGTCTTTTTTGGGGGTGGTAGAGAAATGAACTTACCAAGGATGTCATAGACACCTTTTGAAAATTTTTCTGTACAGATGGAGATATATAGTTTGAGTTTTGTTGTTTTTGTTTCTGTTCTCGTTGTTGTTTATTGGTCCTCTATCAGATATCATAAACTTGCTGTAAGCTTTTGTATTTTCTGAAAATTCAATGGGCATTATATGTATTCAGCAAAATGTAATTAACAAATCTGAATGTCAAAAATAATACTTGTTCTTCATACAGATCAATATTTGCTCTTAATGCAGAACACATCAACACATCAAAATCTCACAAAATCCATGAAAATCTGTCTGTTTCTGTAACAGCTGCTCTGACTACACAAGAGAAAACCCGTCAGTGTGTTCAGCAGGCTGGGATTGTATGCCTCTATATTTTCATGCTGGCACACTTCTGCTTATTTAACTGCTTAAATCTGTAGTATTTTCTTATTAATATGAAGAGTTTGAAAAATGTAGAAAATCCCATATGTACAGTTCAACCCTTGGAAATGCAGACATGAGCATACAGCTGCCACCAACATAAAACAAAAAGGAAAGGTGTTGATAGGGAAAAAAATGGCTAATGGTATGGACAATTTTTCAGATACTTAAGCTAAAGAAAGATCATGCTGTGAAGAAAGATATTGAATTTCTGTTCAGTAATGGAGAAACTATTTTTCACATTTCTGTAGATGTGGTTCTCACCTGATCTGTAGCCATGAAATCACCATCAGATCAGTAAGGTGGGGGTTGCAGTGAATTTTATGGACAAGTGCAGTGCAGCAGGGTGCTGATGTTAGTGCAGGGGTAGCTTCTCTTGGGCTTTTTTGACTACAGTAGAGGATATTAGGAAGTGTACAGATTACAGTGTGAATATTCAGATCCACTGTTCCATAAACTTGAATTCTAAAACTGATAATTTCTCATGTTGTTTCATATAATGAAAAATAATTTCTAAATAGCTCTTTGGAAATTTTTCCTAAGTGAATATGAGAAATCCTCACAGTGGTTTAGTCATTTGGCCTGCAACTGCCCATTACTTTAAGAGATAATTATTCCAATTGTTGGAATTTGCCTTTGGGAATGTGCTTATGTACCCTATTGAACCCAACAGGAACTCCATTTGAGAGAAAAAAATGGCTTTTGTCATATTGTGAAACTAGGCTAAAATCATTACTTGAAATTCCAGGTCTTCTTTAAAAACACTTTCCTATAATGTAGGCATTTTAAAAATATTTTCTTCCAATTAAATGGCACAGATTAAAGTGCAGATTTCTTATAGGCAAGATTTTATCCTAAATAAGTCTAAATGCCGTTATCAACTTTCACTGTATTTATATTTTACAAATCTCCTCTATATTTTCCAAAGTCACGCAATCTAATCAAGTCTAATCTACTTTGCTCATGTCCTTCCATTATTCCTGGAATGAGAAAATACTTAGAAATTGCCTTTGTCTTTCAACCATGACATATTTCTTTGGTGAGTTGGTTCAGTTTATTTTTTAATACTGTCACTATCTACCACTTCCATTTTTCTCCGGTAGGGATTAATCAATCTCAGCTTAATAAAAATGTATCTTTCCACATGGTTTCCCTAAAGCATTCATATAAAGTACAATCACTTTTGAAACAACTTTTTAAAAGTTTATATCTTTTCAGAGGTTTATGATATAAAGCTTTTTCTTTTGCAGAGTAGAGATGAAATGTTCTGATAGAAGCTCAGCAGAAGTCAGAAGATATTCCTTTCTGAGAGAAAATGCAATTGATTACCTCACTGATAATATCACACCTCACTGTGGGAAGATGCAGGTCCTATGCTAGATCTAGTTCAGTATTTAGCTGAGTTAAAAGCCAAAGTAGCACCTTCCCATATATCCCTGTTTCCAAGTTCTTCAGGCTTCCAGCTTTTGACCTGGTCTGGGCCCCATGTACCGTTTAACATCTGCTCACATAGATCTTTGGCATCTGTATTGTGGCTCCTTGATTTGCGACTATACCGTGTCTATTCATCTTGGCTCTTTTCACAGTATCTCTGCAAAGAAATGTATTTAGCATTCTCCAGAAATGCCCCAAGCAAGCCAAAGACAATCTCAGGATTTTTTTCTCCCATGAATTAAATCTTGCTATGAACAATGATGGATTATGTACCTCTTACTGAAAGATAATTTATTTGCAGGATAACTTGAGAAGTAACTTTGAAACCATTAGAATGACTTGCAAAATAAACTTTACTACAAATGACTGAATAACCCCCAGTGTACAAGGAAGCTCCTGGCTTCTGTAAAATTGTTCATGTAAAGGATCACTCACCAAACAACGTCAAAGCTTAATAACGTAACGCGCTATTTAACACGTGAAATCATCCTGCTTTTATTATTCCCTTGGAGGTTAATTAAGTTAATTTTGTTTGTTATTTTATTCTGGTATTTCATCAGTCTACCAGAGTTGATTTTTACTTCATGTTACATCTTTATCCATTCCACCTATTTTTTTTTTTTTTTGTGAGGTTAGCTTGTCTGATTGCAATCTAATTATTTAACCAGGACAATGTTATACCTAGCTAATACCAAAAGTGCTAGAGTAAGATGAGGTGAGAAACACAACCTCCACAAGAAACAGAAAAAAAGTCTCTTTGTCTCTCATTATCTGCCACATCACTGACAAAATATTTTAAAATGTTTAAGATTTGACAATTTTTACTACATTTGCATTAAATCCATCTTTTCTATCTAATCCTAAATAAATATGATGTCTGCGTTTGGGGGGTTGTTTTTTTGTGCATTATATCTCTAGGACATACTTCATGAAGATAATGGGTAAGACAAAATCCTCTTTTCCTTATTCATCCTCATTAAATCTAAATAAGAAATTGTTAATAGATTTCAGAGACCTCATAAAGCTCAAGAATAACACCTCACAATAAATGTAGTAATAGAAATAGGAAGATCAGAAAAGTTCTCTAGAAATAATCTAGAAAAAAAAAGCTTGATGCTTGGGTCATTTCAATGACTGGATGGCTACTGAAAGAAGAGACTCCTTTGGACAAATTGTTACCTGACCTAATTTTGGCTTCTGCATACTTAACAGAAACTCCTGCATATTGTGCAGTGCTAAAATGTCTCTTCTGAGGCACCATTGTTGGAGCTCAGTATCCCAAAGGGCCAGAATGTGAGCTCCTGAGCGATCTATAACACTGTTATATCTGAGAATATATCACTTTGTATATATTAATTAAAAAAAGATCTGCATGAAGAAGACATTGAAATTAAAAGAACTGAATACAGCTTATTTTGTATTCCAGTACAGTGTGTACCCCTCCAGCAGAAATTTAGTTGGTTTTGCAAGCTGAGCACTGTTTTTGGCTTTCTGGCCACTGCAGAACAGCAAAGGATAGGGCTGAGCTTCATCTTCCCTCTTCCCGTGCTGTTGCAGAGCGCAATGTCTTCAACAGACCATCCACGTAAGTAATCTTAAGCATTCACATTTGGGAGGAAGGTTTTTAAGCTCCCGCAGCTCTAGTCAGTCACAGCTCATTGCTCCTAACCTTGTTTTCTCTTTCAGGATGGATTTTATCAAGCCTCCCGCTTATTTCACAGCCCACATGCTTTGCCAGCTGTCCTTGCATAATGCAAAATTCAAGGCTGTTACCTATTCAAAAATCAAAGCATCCTCTGAATATAGCCTCTACAGAAGCCCCTTCTGCAAACTTTTAGGATGAGTATTAACCATAGAGATAAGGTAAGATACTTCTCTTTTTCCTTTTTTTTTTTGTTAATGCTCAAATCAACCAAAGTATATGTATATAGCTTTGATGGCAAATCACCTTCTGTCAATGGCCTGTTTCAGCTGGAAGGACTCTTGAGACTTGTCATGCTTGGGGTCCCTAATAGTCTCTTCTGTCAGAAGAAAATTGGGTTCCTAGTAAAATGTTTGCTCTAAAACTGCATAAAAACTAATGACTGTATCAAGCTACGTACATTGCCGGAAGCCACAGTCTGCTAGGAGAATTGCTTTTATTTGGAGGTTTGATATCATCATGCTGTCAAGGGCCTCACACTGGCGTTTGGCAGCCAGGGCAATGAGTTCATTGCGCTTTTTATTGCAGGAAACCTTAAAGCCAGCCTGCGGCTCTGTCCCCAGTGGAAGCTGATAATTTTAACAATGATGCTCATCCTGAAATTTTCTAATCAAAAAGTTTAGCTTCATCAAGTTGCTGAATGCCCTTCAAACTTGCATATGACCATTCAGAGCAGACAGAGCAGGTGGTTAGTGCTTGTGTTGCTCCTGAGATATGGGCCATGTAGGGCAAGTTGGGACAAGAATGTAGCAAAGCTGCCTTATAAGTCAAACATTAGAACGGAGCTAGAGAAAATTCCCATAAAAAATAGAAATATAAGCCAAAATATAAATCAAATCCTCAGCAACAAATAAAAGAATAGTTATACTGAACCATCCACTTCTTTTGTCCTAAAGAAAGGATCTTTGAGAAGAATGCTTTTCTGAAAGGAGTGAGACCAAGGGAAGGGAAGAATTTAAGTAGGGGTCTGATCTCTTTTATGGTCAAAATAAACTTAATAACTATAGTTTTTGCCAGAATCATTAATAGCTGCCTGTGTTCTGACACCTGTAAAGCAGAAATGTTTGCTTCTAGCTGTCACATTTCTATTTCTGCATCAACACTACACCTGTCCATGGGCACATGGTGCCAGGACACTGCAGGGCTGGCAGGTCCCTGGGCTGGGCAATGGCAGGGGCTTTTGGGGACAGCACAGTCAGGAGCAGGGCAGACCAGGGGGAGCCAGGACAGCTGTATCCTCACGTTTCCCTGGGGATGGGGAAAGGACATTGGCCTGGCTCATGGGTGGGCAGAGCAGGGCTGGGGCAAGACTGGAGATGTTCTGTGATGCTTCCACCAGACCAGGTTGCTCCAAGGCCTATCCAACCTGGCCTTGAACACTTCCAGGTATGGGGCATCCACAACTTCTCTGGACAACCTGTGCCAGGGCCTCATCATCCTCACAATAAAGCATTTCTTCCTACATCTAATCTAAACCTACCTTCTTTCAGTTTAAAGCCATTCCTCCTTGTCCTGCCATTTTGTGACTTTGTAAAAAGTCCTTGTCCAGCTGTCTTTAAGGCTTCCTAATTTATTTCCATTATGATCAATACCTAATTGAATTTCAAATTTTACAAATGTGAATTGAAGTAGTGGACATCTCTGGTGTTTGAAACTAACACAAAAATCTGGATTTTGGTCTGTTAACAGTATATTTATGCATTACGTATTGTACTACAAAGCTGTCCATGCTAAAGAAATATCTGGATGAACTGAAATGCATAAAAGTGCTGTACAAAGTTATCATCAAATTTCTCATTTAGATGTGAAAAATATTTGACGTGTTAGAGTACCTGTGTTAGAAAAATGAAGAACCTGAAATAAGTTTAAAGGTGAAATCTGTTTTTCAAGACATTTTAAGTCCCTGTATTTCAAAGTGTGAAACTTTAGCCTGGGATGCAGAAAATGAAAACATAAAACATCTTTTTTTTTGTCTGAATTAGCATTTTGGAAATAAAAATTTGCCTTTCTGTCCTCTGAATTGGTCTAGAGAGGCTCTTAAACTTGTTTGTCTTGTAGGCTAGGGCAGCACTGTCAATATCAATTGTAGAAGCCCTAATTCTGTGTCTTCTCCCTCAAGGTTCGAGCCTTTGGAAATGTTTCTCCTTTTCCACTGGACTAATTCTGAAACAGAAAAATAATTCTCCTGGAACGGAAATTCAACAGACTATTATAGTGCATGTCTGTAAAGAATAAACAAGTTATCTAGCCAATCCTGATTTAGTGAATAAAATCCTGCATGCTGATGCTGCTTGGGACTTCAAGAGCAAGGTGTTCAAAGACATAGAGTAACAATAAAGCCTGATATTCCCTTCAGAGCTATCATCCCCTTAATAGAGGATTTCCCTGAGGTTTACAGACATCTAGCAATATTACTTCACTTCTCTGCATTGAATTAGGCCCAAGGACAGCCGTATAAATGAAGCTGATGAAACAGAGTTCACGAAAAGGTAAAGCAACTTTTCACATGCCTTCACCTTTTCTAGCTTTTGTTCTATTTCTTGCTTGGCACATTCAAGAGATTATTGACATTGATAAACTGCATAAAAAGGGAGATAAGTGTTTGTGATGCATTAGGAAGAGGAAGAATTTATCTTGTGTTTTAAAGGCATCTTTCAGAATGTACCACACAAACAAAAGTCTAATTTATGCACATCAGCCTTGAGCCGCTGCATTAGAAATGATACAGCAACAATTCAAAGCCCAAGTCAATGGATTCTTGTCTATTACTCCATGGTGTTGTGTGGATAATTTTAATCTTTTTGACTCAATGGAAGTTTTGTTGTTAATTACAATGGGACTAAGATTATACTTTAGAGTTGACACCAAACCTGAACGCTTCTGTACCGAGGTGGGATCTTTTGCTCCCCACAGCCACCTCAAGAGCTTTGTGGCCCTAGCCCAGCTGGCCATGAGCCAGGTAACCAGTGGCATGTGGAGGTGTCTCAAGCACGGTTTTTGTTCCTGGCTCGGACTCAGGCTGAAATTGCTGCCAAACCGCAGAGCACGCGTGTGTCATTCATGTGTTTGGAACGGAAAAGGAGAGGGATCTGGCAGAGAGCTCGAGGCAGCGCAGGCTCGAGCTAATAACATTACATCCTCAGGTTAGGGATGAGATCCAGACAGGCACTTATAATCCTAATATGCAGCTTGGGTGGAATAGAGGCTCTTAAATCCAAGTGGTAAGGACATGTCCCAGGGAAGGGAATCCAATGCTCAATACAACCATTTCTACACTTCAGACACTTTGTATGGTGATGCTTTAACACAAAGTTTATGAATAGCATCTTAATGTTCACACCTCTCCTCAGAGACTGAATCCCGAATTAAGCCCCCCTGTTTTGACTTCTTGTGTTTGAACTTGGTGAGATTCTCAGCAGAATAGTCCCACTTCAAGAAATAATCTCTAGACTTTGGCTCTTACCAGTTCTTAGTAGAGTTTCTTGGGATGGAAGAGATTTAATCTGAAGATTTTCCACATCAAACTTCTAGCATCTAGGTAAAAATCTTAAAAGTGTAAGACTATTACGTAAGTTTGTAGAGGTGACTGATTTGTTTGAAAAGTCTAACACACACCTCTTGTATAACTACAGAAAGCAATGCCCACACAGAAGTGTTGAATGGTTTTCTAGAGCATGTCCAGTGGGGTGGCTCAGGTGTTTCTTCCTCAGAATATTGACTGTACCAGTGCAGCACTCTTTCTGTTCCGTGTATACGATATACAAATGGTCAAGCGAATACCGAAAATGCCACACAGTAAGCCAAGAACCTACAGTGCCACCATAGTGGTGCTTAATCCTTTATCAGTATAAGCCTAAATCCCTGTGAGCACTCTATCCAAATTGTTATATTTTAGCTGCATTTCCCAAACATTTTTCTCTTTTTTGAATAAAAATATTTGCATAAATATACACCTATCTGACATTCTTTTGACCAATGACCATGATCACTTTGAAGGACAGATTGTTTCTTAGAATGTGGTCAGATCCTGTCTAATTGCACTCAAGCATCCAAGAAGAACTGGAGAAGAAATAGAACAAAAAATCACTGTGTATTCAGGTAGTTATTGATATTCAGCACTAATAATTTTAATATGAAGGTCAATAATTAAAACATCATATTCTGCCCGTGGTTCAATGTTAAATGCCAGAAACAAGCAACTGGGTTTTATCAAATCAAAATGATCCACCTGCCACATTCTAAGCACTGCTCTAAGACTGTATTTTTCTTGTTCACAAAACATTATATGCCCAATATGTAATCAAAACATGTAAACCTCAGATGATTCCTTTGTGTTAACACACATAAGAAGGTGTGAAAAGAAAAAAGAAGATGGTCTTTTTTATTATGGGATCAGATTTAGAAAATCAGAAAAGCTGTGTCTGGAGAACAAGATCAAAAGTGAAGCTTTCAGACTCTAGATATCCTTGTTTAATGTATTAATATTTCATAACTGGAACATTCATCCATTATTAAGAATCTTAATGGGGAAATAAGTTTAAATGTCTAAAATGTAAACATTATTTCCTTTTGCTGTATAAAAGGGACATTGGCTCTCTGTTTTGAAATACATAACCTAAACTTTTCACAATCTGGCAATCTCTGTCCTAGAGTTTGACTTTCTATTCCTGTAGCTTTTACACTTCACTCTTGAATTTGCTTGTGCTACTGAGAAATTTGATAAATGAAATATTGTGTATTCAAATCACCTAAGAAAAGAAAAGAAAAGAGAAGGAAAGAAAAGAAAAGAAAAGA
>VZRR01005993.1:89814-261733 GCA_013398015.1 Oreocharis arfaki
GAAAAGAAATGTGAAGCTGGGTCTTTAGTGTTAAAATTGTTTATTAATTAATTGTTCAATAATCTAAAATTGTTCTGTCCACACATATTTAAGAAGCAAGACCCAAGAATGGGTTAATATACAAATCATCAGCCTATCTTTAACAAAATAGGTTAATCCATCTGCAAATACTCCTATGTGAATGAAAAGGACTTTATATATGGCACTTGCACCTGTGCTTTGGACTCTCTTCTGACAGAGTTGGGAGGTTTAGATTTTGGATCCGTTCTGCTGTGATTCAAAGAAACAGGTGAGACAGGATTTGCTGTAAGAGCAATACTTCTGTGGGTAAAGAAATGCTCAATTTCAAGCTCTGAAACAGTTCCACTGACTTCTGCCAAGCGTCACTATGGAGCAAAGCATTCATCATTTGCAGAGAACACAAAGTTTTCAACACTATGGATTTCTGTGTTTTGTCACTTTAAGTTATCACCATTCGTAGTCATGAATCTTCACATTGTCTTTCCAATGAAGACATTCTGGATGAAGTTCTGCATTTTTCACAACAAAATATATTTTCTGGTACATGGGAAGACACAGACTTAACTTCAGAATATAGTGATTCATTTGTAAGCTTAATGTAGGACAACCTACAAACAACCCTTATGCTTTTGTGTTTCATTTTTCTCTGGATCATGGCATTGTGTAGTCTCTTCTAGGGGCAATCATTATTCCATTACTCCTAGATAAATTAGAATAATGTAGCTGATGTTTATAAGCAAGGTATCTGGTTTTCCAGGTTTCCAACAGTTTAACTGAGACTAGTTTGACTTGTCTAGTGGAATTATTTCCCACTAAAATGCATTTTAAAGAAAAGCTGGACTAATGACTTTCATGCTGTCATCTTTCACAAGCCTGTCCCCTGAGGTTTCAGCTACGAAGATCAGTCACTACTTGAAGGTTAAATGCGACACATAACTTTCCTGTGAAGCCTGATAGGTTCCAGATGCAAAACGAGCTCAGTGCATGCCTGCTAATGAAAATTTTCTCCTTTAGTGACAAATTTGGATGCTTTTATGCTTGTAACAACTGCTTGCACAGCACATCCTCTGCAGCAAAACATGGTGTGGATCTGCATTTGGCAGAGAGTTTCTCCCCTCTCTCTCTTGTCTCCCACCAAACCTGGCAACTGCTTCCTCCATGATTTCCTGTGCAAGTCCTGCACTTCTTACCTAAGACCAGGTCTGCTGAGGTTTCACTGACAGCACTGTGAGATCTGCCATCAGCTGGCCTGTGCCTTTGCTTTAACCCTCTCAGCCTACAGATCACACTGGATGCTTACAAACATCTTACTGGGAATCAGTCCTGATCTGCGTTAAATTTCAGTTCCTGCTCTCTCAGACCAGTACTGGGTTAGAGACCATTTTAGTATTTTAGATCTATAGCCAGGGATGTCCCTTGCCCTAAATAGTTCAAACCCAGCAATAATTCCTGACTGTAGGGTTGTACTTTAACTGAAAATTACCTGTGAAGCTAGAGCAACAGGATAATAGCAAGCACAGAGGAATTCAAATAAAGGAAAAGTTGATGAAGATGTGATTTTTTAAAAGTATAAGTAAGTAACAAATATTTCCAAAAAATTGTTTGTCTATTTGTTGCAAACAAATGTTTCCTAATAGGAATTAGGTTACATTTGGACAGGATGTAATTAAGTTTTGAATTTTCTATGGCATAGAAATACAGTTGCTTCTACATTTTTGGGAAGACTTTAAAATAATCCTTTTACTGCCCTCATCCTTCTTGTAAGACATCAAAACTAGATCTATTTACACTGCATTTATAAGAAAGAATAAATACTCCTACAATGTCTGATCCTCTAACACTCACTTGGATGAGTTGGCCCATTAACTTATGTTGATGGATCAGGATTCAAGTTGAGTCAGAAGAGTCTTTTCTATCAATTTCCATAGGTTTTGAATGAGATTCTTGAGTGACAACAATTCTTTTTTGAGTGAGTTATCCAAAGGCACTCAATTAGTGACTTACGTATGTTTGGGCATCTGGAGTAGTTCTCATCAAGAAGTGAGAAAAGCATTCTCATTGTCAGTGAAAAGCAGTAAAGACTTTTTGTTCTTTACCAAAAGCAATACCTGTGCCAAGAGAGTTCAACAAACTCAAACTCCTGTGGAATGATTAGACCACGTACATCCAAATCTACATCAAACATCTACCTGGAATACAGATTTTGGATTCTAGCCCTTACCACAAACTCCAGTATACTGCAGAAATAAAAATGTATTTAGTCCCTGAGCAAATTTTAAAAGAACAGAAAAAGGAAAGAAAAATAAGGAAAAAAAATAATTTTAACTACCTTTAGAAGAGAAGATATATTTTCTATGGTATGATTATTGGAATTCTCCAGCTTTATGTGGGGATTTAGTTGGGGTTTGGGTTTTTTCTTGACTTTCATTCTAATCAGTCAAAGCCTTACCTTCCTACTATAAGCTTCATTCAAGCTTTTCAGCATACATTGGGCCCTTTTAAAGATCCATACTGTTATGAGGCACATGTCAGGGATAAGGTACTGGAAAAGTGGTGTATGATGAATCTCAGCTTGATTGCCTAAATAAACCTGAGCCTATTTTTCAGTAAATGTTGTATTCATTGCCTTCCATGGATCTCAGTGACTGCTCGAGCTCTTTGTGGAGCTATTTTTTTATTCTTTTAAAGTGATGTGGATGATATTTCTCTGGACTCAAATAAAAATATAGAAAAAAGTTAAAAGATTTAAATCCCAAAAAATCCTAATTTGAACTGCACATGCTGCATATCAACTCAGTTTTGCTTACTGCTTTCCCTCACAAGTTTGAACCACTAAACTCATAGTTTAGAAAAGATATATAATCAAGTTTAAAAAAAAAAAAAGAAAAAGGAAAATTTTCCTAATTTGAGCACCTTTCTTGAACATCAAAGAACTGGCATCAGTTAACATTTTAATACATTTAAGATGACGTGTTCTCTATCCTTCCCATGGCATAACTTTTATTTTGCCATGCACTTTCCAACATATAATTTCTCAAACTTCTGCAGTGTTGACAACAGCTCACATTTCACAGCTCTTTGTCTTCATTCATAATTCTTCAAGGCAGTTCAGCATCTGACAGTGAAATTCCTTACATGGAAAAAAGTATTAGTAGGGGAAAGTGCAATGTGTTTCCTGTGCAAGCCAGCATCTGGATATTCAAAATGTCGACATTCTGAAACTACTGATGTCTCAGCAAAACACCAAAAATTGTTCAGATTTGCCAGTGAATGACAGTCAGACAGTAGTGATCCAGCTCCTCAGCCTGTTCTATTTGATTTGATGATTAAAACTTAATGCTGAGATCAGCCATTTGAAGGCACAGATTTTACTAACCATGCAAGGTTACAGCTATGCATTTTTGAGTTCCTGACATTTAACTATGTGCAGGTTACAGTTAGTGCCAGTGGCACGGTTTGACAATTTGCCGTATGTTTTGTACTTTAATATTCTATCTTCAGTCATGTTACCTGTCCAAATTGTAACTGGACACTTGCAATTTGAACACCAGGTGTCTGCCTCAGGCTGAATTTCTCTAGAAAGTTTCAGCAAATCTGTTTGCTGACAACAGGGTCAGAGGACAATGAAGTTTCCATGGAAAAGTGCTGAATTAAATAAAACTGTTTTTCTCCAAACTTTCAGTTGAAAGCTTTCGCTTTGTGAGTCAGCTCTCTTGGACACCACATACTGCCAGACTGGGAGAACAGTTTTTTGAGTGTTTTTTCTGTCACGGCAGAAAAATGATTTTTAGCAATCATTTTGATTGAAAGATGTGACTATTTTTCTAGATAAAATAAGTTAATGTTTTGGAGTTTTTTTAATGTGATTGAATGAATAAAAACCTTTGGTGACTGTATGCTTGAGATTGCTCCTCACACATAAAAATGCAAATGCTCGTATAAATCACTCAAATATTGTTAACAACATTGTACTTTTCCCCTTATTTTAAAATATATTATGGACATATTTAAACCAGAATTAATTACAATCCACCTTTTTGGGGAACATAATAGACATATACCTCCACTGCCAAATTCTGATTTCTGCTGAAGAATTTTTTTTAAGTCAGTGGCTGTCAGCTGTGCAATCATACCTCTGGTCTGCTCTTTCAGTACCACAGGAGTTGTGCCTTTCTGGCTAAATCTTGGAATTTAGAAGTCTACTAAAGAAGTTGCTTAAAAGTTGTATGAACTGGATGCTCGTTTTGCTTTGCCAAATGGATGCTTTTAAGCTATTAAGAATTATGTGAGCTTGAATGTTGTACTGAACACAGATAATGCAGAGTTGTTTTCCTACTGAAAATCTGGTCTGTAGCTTGCACACAAGCTCCTCCCAGAGGAGCTGAGAATTATTACAGCATATGCAAAGCACTTTATCTGAAAGTCTGCATTATATTTACCACATTTTGCCTATGTCAACAGACAGCTCAGAATTCTCTCATCTGAGCTACTCCTACCACCCCTGAACCTCTGGTATTGGCCCAAAATGGCAAAATATTTGGTGTGATTTTTCAGCAATAGCACCATTCATGGAATCATAGAATCTTAGAAACATTAGGGTTGGAAAAGACCTGCAGGATGATCAGGTCCAACCTTTGGCCAAACAATGCCATGTCCACTGAAACATATGGCAAATTGCCACCTCTACCTGTTTTTTGAAAACTTCCAGCAGTGGTGACTCCACCGCTTCCCTGGGCAGCCTGTTCCAATACTGAGCCACTCTTTCAGTGGAGAAATTTTTCCCAATATCCAATCTGAACCTCCCCTGGTGAAACTTGAGGCCATTTCCCCTTGTCCTATTGCTAGCTGGCTAGGAAAAGAGACTGACTCCCACCTCACCACAGCCTCCTGTCAGGAGATGTGTGGAAGTGTCATTCAAAATCCTTTAGGGTGAGCTGTGTATACACAGAACCCGACTCTATTCTCAAACAGTATCTAGGTCACCCCTAGGTCCAAGGTGAAGAAAGCTGAGAAAGTGAAGGACTGGTGCATCTGTACCTTCTCCACCATCCAACTTCATCTGTAATGTTTGGCCTGGGCAAAAGGAGACAAAAGAATTACAGAAGAAATAAAAGTTCAGAGAACTGCACTTCACTGGCATGGGTCCATATTTCTGCTGTCCATCTGACGAGAGACACTACAAGGAATCTAGGGTTTTTTATTGCTTAAATAATTTTTTAATTATTTAAAAATTATTCCTAAAGAACAAAAAATGGGAAATCAGACAAAGTTCAGTTCCTTAACAAAAGACCAGCTTTCTTTATACTTTCCTTCATATTGGTTCAGTGTGCTCTTACCAGGCTGTGGAGTGGGTGTGGAAGCACCTAAAATTAGCAGAACAAAATGAGGGTAACTGTCTTCTGGAAGACACCCAGAGCCACACCCTTCTACCCAACAGAAACTGAATTTCATGGTACAAAGGGGAGGCTTTTCTCTAGCAACCTTGTCTGAGGTATTGATGTCTGGGGCAGTATATCTGGAGCATGTCTGACAGCCAGATAAAAATGGATTTTTCTGAGCCTTGGGAATCTTATGGAGAAAAACACTTTCAGCTGCAGCCCCCTTTATGATATCAAGGGGAGTCTAAAATCAATGTTTCTGCTAATTTATCCACACAGCACACTTCCACGTATGAAAAGCAAAGTAGATAAAACTGACAGTGTGTGAGAGAATCTGGCATGGGGATGAGTGGGATGGGAGGCATGAGAAGTCCCCAGACTCAGAGAGGAGTGAAGACAGCGCCGGACTGGTTTTATAAAACTAAATTAAAACCAGGATGTGTGTGTGTGGTGGGGGTTGGGGCAGAAGGGAAATTCTGTTCAGTTTTGGAAAATGACCCTTTAAAAAAATTCATGTGTGTGAGTGCACAAATGCAAGGTCAGGGTGAGAGGAGAGGACTTTTAATACATCTGGAATTTTAAATACTGTTACTGTAGGATACACATTTATTTAAAAAGAACCTATGAAGTGGAAATCACTCTCTATCAAATTTAAATTGAACTTCTAGGATTTTTCCAAGAGAGTGATGTTATTATGTGTTTCCATAGCCATCCACAGAAAGAGAAGTCATGATTAATTTTTTCATATAGATTTTTTTTCTCTTTGAATTTTATAATCTGAAATATTTCATAATTGGGCAAAGTGGATGACACGGTAAAGTAAATTCAGGTAGAACTGAATATTTTTAAAGCATTTTTCATTGCTTATTATCTCCTGTTATTGTTGATTAGTCTGAAAACTTTTCTGGCAGAAACAGTGAAAATGCACATATTAAGAAGATCTTAAAGAAAAAAATTAAATGCTGATTTCAGATTTTCAGTACTTCTAAAAAGACTCAACTACTTACCTGTTCAGAACAAACAGTGCCACACAGCCTGTGCTCAGTCACAACATACATGCTGTCTAATAATAATAAATATTAAAAAAAAGAAGGAAAAATTAGATAACGATTCACTGTTAATACTGATAACGTTCATTAGTTTGTAATATATTCCCACACTGCTTTATGCAAGAGGATAAAGTATGGAAATCCTCTGTAACAGTTATAATGAAACGACGCAGAACTCTGGGTGAAAGTTGCCATGACAGCTGCAACCCAATTTCACTGCAGCTGGTATTGACTTCTCTAAACAGGGATATAAAGTGTGGGTCTCTGTGTAATGACTATGCCATAGTATTCAGGCAAGGCAGGATGTGTTACATAATTTCATAATATCAGTATTCTCCATTTCTCGCTTTCCAAAGCTCTCCCTGCCCTTTACTCAAGAAGGCCTGAAAAGGGGAGTTTGTACCTCAAATATCAGCCTACCATTATCTGTAAGAGAACTTGATGCCAAAGGTTTTCCCTTAAATGCAAGGCAGCAGTGGCAGCACTTGGCCATAGATCTCCTCAGCTTTGAATTTGCAAGTGCCCACACGGGCACCCCCTTCGAGGGAGCAGCACCACGGCTGAATTTATATCTGTGCCCCAATGTGCAGATTGCACTGCCAAATACTACAGTACAGTACAGTTGCATAGTAACATTCATAGTAAATAAATGACCCCTTGTCATTTTGGGTCTTAACAGCAGATTGGTGGGATTTCAGAACTGCCTTCCAGAGGACCAAAAATACAACTTGCTATGATGATCTAGTTTTGTAAATCTATCAGTAGGATCACGTGGCAAGACCAATTCACATCACAACCCAAGAGGGCAAATTGTACCCCGTGGTCTATCTCAGCATCTACAGGATTGTATGTTTGACAGCTGTCAACTGGCTGTTTGCCTGACTGCTTGATTCCAAAGTCACTTTGGAAACTGTTATTCCCAAAGTGAGGCAAAAAGACAGCACCATTAAGGGCTGATGATAAATACACCGCTTCAGTCCCCATGGAAAGGTGAAGCTGTCAAGGGGAAATGGACTTAAGCTCCATACCTGCAGGTTCTTGGTCTTAATGAAGAAAGAAGGGTGTAACCATCAGTGCAGTGGACAAACAAATCCATCTCAAACAGAACGATTGTGAAAAATTTCGCCTCCATAATCCACACTGAAAACAAATTACTCTCTTCCACCTTAGTTATTTTGTATCCTGAGTATAATTTGAGAATGGGAAAGCTGCCAAAGAGTGACAACTGACCTAATAAATGGAATAAATCTGTCACTGCTGTTGTCAGGTTTCTATCTTGTCTGACAATGCATTTAGCTCCCAGATCAGGGGCAAAATGAGGCTTGCAGAACATCAATTCCATTTAAATGAGCACAGGAAGCGGCATCTGCGGAAACTCCTCTTGTTGCCAGGACTGCAGCTGTGGCATTTTCAAGAAAGTTGTCTCCATTTATCAGGAATTCAGCCTTGTCAATGCCTGAAATGGCGTTTCTTCAGAGCCCCATCCAAACCACCTCTCTACCAGCAGACACCTTGAAATACTGGATACATATCAAAAGAAAGAAAGTTTCTCTCTCTGCATTAATTTTGATTAAACGATTACTGACTCTGCAGGTCAGTAGAACTGTTGCCTCTTGCTCTTTGTTTAGAAAGGTGCAACAAAGGACTGAAAAACTGAGATCGGTACAATTACATACCAACTAGCTTAAAAATATTTGAGAGGAGAACGAGTTATACTTTCTATGGAGCTGGAACTTTTCAGTCACTGCCAGTGCATGTGCAGACCTGTGCAGACTCAAGGCCCAAACAGCTCTTGTTTTTTAAGTAAAAATTTAAAAAAAAACAACCAACCAACCAAAAAACCCCAAACCAAACAGCTGAAAGGGGCTGTAATAGTTGAAGAAGCATGAAAAACCATCAAAAAATGCAAAAATGCCCATGGATATTAGTGGGCAATGCTTGCACAAGCATAAACATGTCAAGGGTAAATTTTTGGCAAAAATTAAACGCATTCTAATTATTTGATTTTTTTTTTTTAATTACTATCCAATTAATTTTTTGAACTAAGTTCCATTACATACTACAGGAGAAAAAGAATGTTTAATTTTTTTAGGGTAAGAAAGATCAATTTGTGAGATCTCTATTATTTGGTTATTTGAAATAACAGTGGATTTGGTGACATGACCTAGACTTTAAGACTTTTTTTCTTTTTCTTTTAACACAAAAGACAGCATGTTATTTTCTTCAAGATGGTTTCTTTATTTTCTCAATTTATATGGCTTTGACCTTCCTAGCTACAACATGTTTGGTGTCATAAATTACCGCTGTCCTTTTCAACTTGTCTGAATCCTGACATATTACCTGTGAAAACCACCTGGAACTGAACAATAAATAATTCCTTTGAAGGGAAATATTCCCTTCTGATACTTACACTACAGACATGCATTTGTTGTGGGCTTCCACAAATGCTTGACTTCGCAATGTTTCCTGCAGAGCATCATCTCCTCAGACATACTGAGAAATTGTGAGCTAGAGCAGCAGTGTCAGCAAATATAGCTTCTTTCCCTCAAGATTGATATCACAGTGTATCTTTCCTTCCAAAAATGCAATATCCTTAAATTAAAGAATCAGTGTGAATCTCATCAGAGCCCCCTTTTGCCCTCTTATTTATAACTAGCAACATATGATATTTTATATGAAACTAAGGCCATTACTATTGTTTTGATATACTCATGTCAAGAACAAGGACACATTTGTAGGCTGCCATGCAAAAAACATGCATTATTTCTGGATATTCCAAACCCAAGTTAATTGAAATGCTGCCAATGTTGCTTCAAACTTTTTTTATAGACAGCAGTATAGGACCAATATTAAAAGCTAGGCTAAACACCTCTGCTTTAAAAGAAAAATAAACTGACAGCTTTCTCCTTTAAAGTGTGAAAAACTGTGATAGAAAGATACATTTTAGTGGGTAAATTATCACAGTTCTGTTGATCTCAGCTGACAGTGTCATTTTCTGTCAGCTGAAGGATTGTCCCCCCTTCCTCCACAACAAAATACATATTTCTTGTTTGAGGCAGTTGAAAGCCTGATGGATGTGAGGTTGCTGTGGCTGTGTCCCAAGGTAGCAAGGCTGAGTGTGTAATCACTGACACACACACGTATGGACACACAGACACACACATGCACAGCTGCCACCCAGGTCAGCACAAACAGCAGGGCACTGCCAGCACTCAAAGAAACGCACACAGCACCCACACAAACAGGAGCAGTGTGGATGGCCTGATCATGTTCTTGATTTCTGGCTATTGGAATGGAAATCCAGTGGTGGAAAAATAACCCTATACATACACAAAACATTAGTCACTCTAATGGTGAGCCTTAGATACTCAGACTACCCAGTAGCTGCTTCCCTCCTGGTACCGTCAGTTGCTGGGACACAGATATACAAGCCCCAGAGGTCTGCAGTTGTGCTCCAGTAGCTGGTCTCTTTTAACCCGTAACTGGTACTTTTTATCCTGCTGGCTGTCTAATTCAGTTTGAATTTCACCAGTTTTCACACATACTCAGAATAGAGAGTACACCCTTACAGAACTAGAAAGAGGATTTCATGAGAACACAGTGCAAACTGCAATTATGAAAGGCAGTTTGACAAGTGTAACAACAACAGACAATTAAGACAATTATACCTGATCAGCTTGTTTTATTGCCTTTTCTCTGTTCTTTCCTGCTTGTTCCCTCATAATCCACCTTGACAGCTCCCTTTCCCACTTCCATTCCTTCCCCAAGCATCCTATAATACAGCACACATTGCCACAATTCCTTTAAAACACCCCATAATAAGCTTTATGCAATCCCCAAGTACTGCTTCTCCTGGTACCCCATAACGAGACGACTACCTGTGCAGGCAGTAACTCCATCACACTCAAGGTGTTCTGAGAGGGAGAGGTAAAGGCCTCTGCAAGGTGTTCTGAGGTCCTTGGTTCTTCATGAGCTTCCCACCAAGAACAACATTCCCACCACCCTCCTGGGTTCCGAGCAGCTCATTCAGGGTTCCTCCGTTTGGCAGTTGTTATGCTTATCTTCACTGGGCCTTTGTGTTCTTGCTGATTAGTTTTTAATCACATCATGGTAATTGGCAGTTAATGATTCCCATGAGATCTCCACAGTGCCAGACCAGTGGCTTTGCTTCCACAGGTTTCAGTCTTCATCCACTTGTATGTTTGTTGCTTACTCCTGTTACTAATGTGCAGGAACAAGACATGGATGTATGAACTATCGCCAGCCAGGTGCTCAGTATGGTGTTTCCAGAGGGTCCTGGGGAAATGTCTGCCATAGTTCCTTTCCCTCTCTTCTTCCACTTTCCCATCTCCACAATTAGTGGTAGTAGTTTGTCTGTTTCTTTCTCCTTTCTCCACAGCTCATATCCAATGTCTTCAGTGTTTTATTTTAGAAAGCAGATGTAACAACATAATGCTCTTTTTTAAACATGGCTGTAGCAGTTTATTTCCCTCTACTTTCTGGATTTGGGCACTGAGAAATGCATTGAAAACTATGGAAATGGTGAGTTACTCCTTTCAAATGTTTCTTTCCATTTCCACATCTGCCATGTTTTTAATCAGGTCGAGAGACACTCTATTTCCAAAAAAGAAAAGTGATTTTACTTAATGAATTATGAAGTGTTATTCGAGGGTTTTTTAGAAATTGTACATGACATATGATGACAAACCTGTCATTTAGCAATGACTGATTTGTTACTTTGTGTGGGATTCATTTCAAGATGAAGACACCTACATTTATCTGTCTATATAAGCTAGATGTCTTACATCTCTTAGATGGTGGCGTTCTAGACAATAGAGTCAGCAGAACCTGCCAGAGCAAATATATTTGTGATATCAGCACATGGCTGGTAAACACACCACTGGACTAATGAGGGTCAGTTCAGTTGCAAAAGTTGTATAACATTTCCGCTACTTTCGGTTTTCCAAAACTTTCTTATGGGCCAACAGCTATGATGAAGGACCTAGAATAGGTCACATTTTCTAAATATTAAAAAAAATAAAGAAATAAAATAATCACTTCATTACTTTTTTGCTAAGAAAAACAAGATAAAATGATACACCAAGAAGAAACTCTTAGAACACTACATTTTCTCTGCCCTGGAGGTAAAACAAAACACTTAGACAACAAATTAGGATATTTAGGCAACTGAATTGAATCCCAGACACAGTGACTATCATGGAACTTTGGCTCTAGATGGAGTCTTAAATTCAGGTATAACTATTTGAGATTTGAGATTTTTCTTAAGCAAGAACTTCTATCAATATAACCCAGAAAAAGTTGTAAGATCATAACAATAATGCTTTGTCCCCAAAACTACCACAACTGAATTAATCCAAAGGATTATTCACTTATTGAATACATATCTTCAAAATAAGTCCCATTGAACTGAAAGTGAATGTCTTTAAGTGGGTTTGGAGATCTGAGGATAAGACAGACACAATGTGATCGGACTTCTAACTTAAAATATTAGAAACATTCTTTAAAAGTTTCCAAAGCTTTCAGAAGAAAGCCTGAACTGTTTTCTCAGTCTACAGTCTTGCTTCCAATCAGGTGATGGAAATTGAAAATGTTCAGGTACATTAAAGGGCTCTAGGAGTGAAATGTTTCTTACTGATTGCTTATTGTTCACAACCCTTTGATTTTGGTGTTAAAGTAACACCATACTTTCTATCTCTTTTCCTCTTTGTGAAAGAAAACCATCTTTTCTTTTTTTAAGCAAGATTTTCTTTTTTAATATGCAACAGAGATGGAAAAGAAACATTTAGTCAACTCAAGGAAATGGCTTGAAATCAGATCTTTTATTCGAGGCAATCACTACAAACACAACCGAATCACTCTGATGTACATCTCAAAAAGCCACAGCTTAACTAGGGCTGTCAGGTCTTACTCCAGCATCTAGGTGTAGCTGTTCCAGACTTAGAAAATTAATACTAGCATTTGGAACTTTGTTTCACTTTGGACAAGTCAGTTTCTCTGTCTGATTTCTGTAGCTGCAAACTGTACTTTTTTAGCATGGCAGCTGTGAGACTAGTATTGAAAATACGAAAGGAAAAAAAAAAGAGGAACGGGTAGCTATTCTAGGAAAAAGTATTTATTTTACTACATCTGTAACCTTTGTTGGAAGAATCCTGCTATACTTGCAAAAATTTTTTCAAGACAGAGAAGTCATGCTGTAGATACTCACATGGGATTTAACCTCCAAACATAATAGGAGCAAAAATACTTTAGTATTGACTTTGGGATCGGGTATTACTGCAGCTCTCTTCTAAAAGTCGTAAGAGAAATACTCGTTTTCTCTTGAGTACACAATCACAAACTTCTTACATACAAATATCTAAATGAGAAAGCAGATTCAGATACATTTTTTCAGGTTTTATTCTGTTATCAATCATGTGATTTCAGATGAGGAACTAACAAAATATGTTCAATGCAGACAAAAAAAAATCCAGAAACTAAAGTTAGTTTTAGTGAGTCAGCAGTGAGCAAAGCAGAACAACGCAGACATGTCTAAAGCAATGCAAATGCACAGAATTTGATATTTTCCTTTTACCTGATGTCTGTTTGATACAGTGAAAGAGCAGCTCATCACCTAATCCAGAATAGAGTAACTCCAGTAGCTTTAATGGCTCACACCTTCTTCTAGTTTGACCTTTCCTTCTGCCTCAAGTTGTAGCTGTCCATCTCAGACAGCTGTCTCTGGAGCTGTCCAAAAGTTATATTTTGTTTTGTTTCTCAATTTATTTGTTTTCTATTTCCCAATGTTTATCTCCTGTCTGGAATATGATAAAATTAAGCATCCCGTTTTCACATGGGCCACGTGAATGCAATGGCAGGGCCATCAAACCAGTGTGAGATGGAATTGTTAAGGGATAATGACTCAAAGCATTCTCCCATGTGTGGAGAAGCCAGGATGCTTTGCTGAGATGGAGGAGGTGAGCTTTTATCATGAGGTGATCTCATGAGACAGAGGGTGAATGGTGGGCTAAGACCTACATGGGAGGTGAATCCTGTGGGGATGGATGGTGTCACTTGTCATGATAAATTGCTCTCCCTCGAACAAATGACTATGTTGTGGAGCGCCCTCTCCCCTGGGACATTGGCACGTGTCCCGAGGGTGTTCATCTTTGCTGATGGGCCATAATGGGCTATAATTGATGTAGCTGCGGGGTGCAATGGGCAGCTGAGTTAGAAGGTGTAAAGGGCTCCCCAAGCGTCCCATGATCCACCTCATCCAGTGGGAGGCTCCCCGCCCCGGGGGGAAACCTGGGCGTTCCCGCCTGAAACTGAGTGACAATAAACCAAATAGATGTTGTGTTCTGGGGGTTTTTCTGAGGATTTTTCTCAACCGCTTCTTCGGGGGCTTCCGTCACTGCCCGACAGATCTGCTCCGTGACCGCCGCTTTGACCAGGACTGCACAGCGACCAGGTCTCGTCCTTGGGCCTACGGGCGGTGAGACTCTCACAGTCTTGTCCTTGCTCTGTCTCTCTTCATTTCTTTTGTACTTCACGCTTTTGTCCTTTCCATCTCTTTCTTTTCCCTTTGCATGTCCTTGGGTGATGGTTTTGAGCTTTCACATTGCAGTGCTTTCATGTTGTTATTTTACTACAGATAATAATAACCAAAATGCCTACATACCTGTGTTCCGTTGCAACCAAATTATTTTACATTAAGCCCTACATGGGTATATTTACAAACACCGATCATTCAGTGTCGTTTCACTCTAATCCACCCCAAGGGATCTATTAACAAAAGCCTGTGTTCCCCTCGCCTTCTGCGGCCGGTCCTAAGAACCAGAGCCATGGAAAGCCGCCCTGGGAGCAGAGGGACCTTACGGCTCCACGGCAGCACATCCCACCCTGCTCCTGTGTCTCCTCCGTGAATCTGTTCGGGTTTGGGGGACTAGTTCTTATCTAGGCAGTAAAATTAGGCAAACACTGCACTAAGGTGCTCTGATTATGCAATTTGAAATTTTGCCAGGCTGTTGTTCCAGTTGGTTACTCGGTTAATCCTTCTAAATTTTGCTCATCTGTCCAGAGACTTGTTGATCTCCATTACCTAAAAAGATAATCTCCACGAATTAATTAAGGCTGTTAGGATTCCAGATGTCTCACTTTGAAAAGATACCACCAGCTTTCAAGGTCCTGTTCGTTGGTGCAAATTATTTTCTTGTCATTATCACATAAGAGTTTATTTCAGCATGAGATACTCTTTATTTGCTTGCTTTTAATCTCCCTGTCTTTATATAATCTATAATCTTTCATGTTTACAATACCTTTGAACACAGGTTGTCTTATTCTAATTACTGAAAATACTTAAAAGCCAAATATTATATGTAATTTTGTCTCAGTCTAAATTCTTCATTCATCTCTCCCACCCGCTAATCAAAGATAGACAAACGGTCTAGTACCTTCCCTTTTACACTGTGCTGTCTCTTGGTATAATCTCATTTTAAATTGCAGAGATGCATGACTGGCAAATATATTATAGCAGGAAAAATGTTTGCTAAAGAGCATTGTTTTCTCCTTGAATAAATGATAACTTGAAACCATGAGAGTTTAATCCTGTTGCTTTTGTCAGCTTGATTCCACCAGTTGTTTCTCTGAAAGAATAATTACCATAGTAATTACAAAGTAAAGAAAACTAAATATTTGCCTACTATAAATAATCCTGGAACTTCATGAATATTAAGGGAAAAATTATGAGGAGGAATAATCTTTCTGGATAGACCTGTTGGTTTCTTTCAACTGACCAGACACGTGTACAAAATATTTAAGGGCTCAGACCTCATCAATTTTGGTTTCAGTTTTATGACTAAATACCCTTCACACTTTCCCCTTAATCTTACTGCTTTATGCTCCTGACAATAGAAAAACACCATTGCTCCTTAGAAATGCTGGAGGTTAAATATGGTGAAGATAAATAGGTGCTTAAGAGTTTTCCCCTAGTCTGTGACTATGTGCTTGGAGATGGTAAATCTACGCATCTTACAATCCTTCCTTGACAAAATTTGAATGGTCCATCAGAGATTTGTGGATATTTATATCTGTGAAAAATATTAGCAAGAACTGATAAACTTGAATTTCTGTTTAACCTATGATCGTATTATTCTAGTGACACTTCTGTCGTATCATTTGGAGGAAAGAAGCCTGTTTTGTTTTTTTCTTTATTCTGATAATTTGGGTAAGAGTCGAAAAGAATACCTCTGGCAATGTAAGAGACAAGCTGTCAGTGAAACATGCAGATACCTTTACCACTTTGGTAAGAGTCTTGCTGGCTGCAAGTTTGCATGGTGGATGAGGTTCCTGCCCTCAGAGCTGTGCTTGGAGATGAGTTCAGAGCTTAATTCTACAATTCAGGCTTTTATAGCAATTCAGGATTTCTGTAGTGCAGCTTGCTTCAGTGAGCACCGATACCAGACCAGTGTGCTAAAAGCATGGGTTTGGCTACAGGGTGTTTTAGGAAGGGTTTTGTATTTGAACATGGAAATCACACCTGGAACTCACTGCATAGCCAGATCAAAGATGTATCAGTTTCAGCACTGCCACAGGCCTTCCAAACTCCTACAACCTGGGCACAAAAAATAATTATCTTGGAAGTCCAAATTAAACAAAGGAAATTGGAAACTGGAGTAGATGCAGACTCAGTGAAATTACAGGTGTGAGTTAGAGTAATTCAGTTTTTTACAAGCTGTAAAGTCCTAATAATATGGGGTTTTGATACAGAAAGGAAAAAGAATATGTACATGTTCACTCAAGTTTGTACCAGAAATTATAAATTTTTCATATATGTATAGATCTATTTGTATTTACATTTATTTGTCTATTTATATCTTTGTAACAATAAAGTGACCATGTTTTGGGCTCAATTTGGGTAAAGACCATCTAGGTCCAATCCCCCTGCTGTGGGTAAAGACACCTCTCACTACACCAGGGTGCACCAAGTGTGGAATAGTGCACACTTCAAACATTAGTAGACCTGAAACTCCATGTTTGGAGTCCTCCTGTGACTTTGTCAGCTATTAGATGAAGCTGATGTTTCTGTTTGTTGTCTGGCTGAAGACTGGCTCTTCTCAGTTAACAGGAGGATGTGATACCTGTTGGGGTTATAGGGCAGGAGGAGCCCCAAGCCTGCAGCTTTGGTGTGGGCTTTCTAGTTCAAAACCATTACTCTCTGAACTGTGCTATGGGATACATTGCCTGGCACAATGCAGCCCCACAGTGTCTCTAGTTTTATGATTTCATACACTGGACATTGCCTCGGGTACTGGCTCAGCAGCAGAATGGGAAGTAAAGAGACTGCACATGTGCAGGTTGTACATTTTGGCCTGCCAAGAGTTACAGATGTGATTGATCTTACTTGCATGTTTCCATTTTAGTCATTATTTCTAGCCCATTCTGTCACTCTGAGGCGAAAGCAGCACTCATATAATGTCAAATTTTTAAACCTGGGGGAGAAAAATACTTTAACTCCCACACTTTTCTGGAGCATTACTCATTCTATTTATTAATAGGCTAGGAGTTGGTTCTCCTTCATCCATTCTTATGGAATTTCTTAATGCACCATTCTTTCATTTACAGTATTTACTTCAGCTTACCTTACCTTTAGGCTAGCCTTTTCCCTAAGGTTAGGGCAAGAAGTGAAGTCTTCAAGGTCTGGAATGCATAGAAAAATAAGCACTAACAGTTGTAATTGTCAGAGATCCCAAAAGATAGTATAAAGTTTTAAATAAATATTTTGGCATCTAGATCACACTGAACATTTAAGATTTACCCTAAAATGCCTTTACTAACGGAAGAAATTACTTTTGAAATGAGCTGCAGAGTGCTGTATGAGATTATGGTGAAGACAAGGTTGTGGAAATTGCTAGTATTGTTCTCCTTGTTGGGCTGAGTGAGAGAATTTCTGTAAAATACTATGTGCCTTGATTTCTCTGCTGGAAAAACTAGAAATAACTTTAGTATTGCCAAACATCCCTCTGGCTTGCTTAGAGAACTTGCTTAAAACCTTGCTAACCTTCACTAAGGAAAGCTCCAGTGGGGCTCTAATTATGAGCATGGCCTTAAGATACTACAGAACCACTACTTTGACTTGCCTAGAAAACCTGAGTGAATAAAGTTTTCCACACTGCAGATCCTTCTCTAAAATAATACTATTTCCAATATATCTAAGTACTCCCTATGTTCATTTTTAAATGTGGAAAGATTAATTCAGAGGACTGAATTCAGAAGACCGAATGGAAAGATTCATTAATAACTGGACTTTCTTCCTAGATTTACCAGAAGCTCCAAGCCACTCAGCATTCCTGAATTCAACTTCTATTATTTATTTGTATGTCTGTCACTAGATGGCAGCATCAGTATTAGTAAAAATCCACCAGAAAACCTGATAGTAAAGATCCACCAGAAAAGTTGCTCTCCAGCATGGAATAAAAAAATACATTTGTTTGTCCATGCAAGGGACAATGAGATCGACCATGCAAAAATGAGAAGATTGGAAACAGCTTTGATCAGTGATTAAATATTTTGTTACATTTTGTTGCTGTCCAGTTCATGTCCTGAACAGATCTCTCTAATTTTCTTCCACTGATTACATTCTGCTATTAAACTCAGGAGGCAGCAAGTGATCTCTAGGCAATATCTGTCTTTAGGTCCCACATCCAGTACAACTAAATTTTTGCCAGTAGACATCAGTCCTCATTGTCCGTATCAGAATAATTCACCGTGTGTGTCTTTCAAGACCAAATGAGATCTACTAGGCTGGTACTTGACTGTCAGAGCCAACATCTAATGCTTCCCAGACTTCACATTTGAAATCAGTAGAGGTCTAAATTTCCAATAAAGTTATGCAATGTGTCTGTGTTGTAAAGAAATCATACCTTTCTACTCATCTGGAAAAAAAAATACAAAACCAAAAACCACTGTTTTGGGCTTCATTATGGGCATCAGTTTATAGTTTTCTTACCTGTCATGTTTTTGCTGATGAATAGATGATCTGCAAACAAACTTTTAGCACAGGTATAGATGGCTGTAGCATCTGAATCCCTGTGTGGAAAGAAATTAGTGCAAAGATTTATTTTATCCACTAGATGGTAGCAAGACTGCACACCTGGAGGAAAGGAACCTAAATTTCTGTTTGAGCTTGTACCAAAAAGGACCAGAACTAGTTGGGTGGCAGGTGGTCATCAATAGGCAATTCAGCCTTAAGGTGAGTTTTTACTAGCTTTAATGTTTCACCTCTACATAAAATCAGTTTTCATCTCCTGAATCGACGCCAGCAATCTCTGAAATTCAGACTTTTAGTCCGGGTGTGTTTATATTATTTTGGTTTTGTGTTTTGTTTGTTGTTGAAAAAAAGAGAAAAAGGAAGAGCGATCAAACCACTGGACATTAGATGAACCTGAAAGGTTAATAATAAACACAAAAAGTAGGACCTTAGAAATAGCCACTGTTCTTTTTCCACTGGCTGCCTCCTTCAAATTCATAGATTTCAGAAGTATAGTTATGAAAGAATAATCTAAAGACAATATGAATTTTCACGTTATAAACTTCAATATCATCTTTGAGAGACACAGGGTTTCACTAGTAAAAGCAAAAATCCATGAGCATTATTAAGCCCCTCACATAATTTGTTAGGATGTTATCATATCTGCGTCTGTTGAGAAAGTCTGCTCATGTTTAAGGGACACGAGACTGACCATGGTAAAGGGAAACATACTATATCTTAGGCAAGTAAAAAGTTTGCTGTAGTCTGGGTCTCTGATACAGTTCAGAGCTTGTGTTTAGGGCTAGTTCAGGTATCTGAAACTCCTGCAGTGCATTCTGTGGAAAAAATGATCCATCCTTGGCTATGATGATGGAAGCAACCAGGGATATCGTATGAGCTGCAGAAATATTTCACCACTTTTCAGGGATGGGCCTCAAGTGTATCAAGAAGTAGCTGCCTTAATTTTCAAGGACCATTTATAAAGTGCTTCAACATCTGTCACATTTTAAGAATTGGCTTGTGAAGACAGGCGTGATGTTTTGAGCGGAAGGGAAGGCTGAGGTAAAACTGCGTGCAAATATTTTGGCTTGAAAGACCACAGCAGAGCATTGATTGTGCCAGTATCTCTAGATTAAAGTCTCTGGCTGTTCTCTAAATCCGTGTTACCATATCTGAACTCCCAGAAAGCACGGCTTCAGTGTACTAAAATTGTCATTAACTTATCCCCCTCCCAATCTTCTGTCATTAGGACTGTATTTTAAAAGTCTGTTTACAGTATAAAGTGTTTCAGAGGTTTGTATGTATCTGGATGATATAAAAATAACCACGGTTCTGGATCAAATGAGGGTTTTATCAGTGTTCTTGGAGCTCCTTAGCTTTTCTAATACATATCTGAATAGAAGAGATCAGGAGTTCCTTGGTAATGTTTGTGAAAAATGTTATCTGATAAACCTAAAACTGAATAGATTATGAACAAAAAGAATTAAAATGGCAAAGTATTTTAAGCCTGTAAAATAATAGATCTAAGTCCCCCTAAACTTTATTCTGTTCAAAACTTTGCTTGCTATTCTTTCATGCTGGCTTAAAGTTCAGAAGCAAAGAAAGAAAACACAGATATAAAGGGACTTAAATAAAAAAAAATTATTTAAAAAGTTTCGCTTTAAAGCCTTATGCCATCCACAGGATGCTTTTGCAGAGGTAGAGGTGTGGGAACTCTCAGCAACAATTGGAGGGGTACATTTGCTGAAGGACAAGTCGGCTGGCTCTGGAGCAGACATCTCAGGTCTGATAAGAAAAGAGAGTCCCCAGGACTAGCAACAAGCTTGCCAAGCCTTCTATTTAGAGACTGAAACCAGCCTCGGAGCAGAAGTGAACATGTGGAACCCACATGTGTTTACAAGTTAGCTGGGGCCTAGGAGAGCCTCTGGCTATTTATCCATGTGTCTGTCAGTACCCTGCCTTCCTGTACACTGGATGTCAGGGCGCAGTCCTTCCCTTGTGCTTCTGAGTGCTCAGATTTTTCTTTTGGTGTGTGTTTTTACAGGGAGAAAGCAAAAGAAAAAAAAAAGGCAAACCAACCACCTCTCAACACTATCTTACTGCAGTTAATGTATGTGCTATGGCTGTTGGTGTCACTTCATTTTTATCACTCTTAGTGCTTTTGCTGTCACATAGAGGCACATAAGCAAGAACGTTCCTGTTACATAGAGTCAGTTTCTTCTAAACTTTAGCTGTTATCATACCAGGAGTCACAGACAGGGACAATAGCCTCTGCTGATAAGAGGAAATCAAAGATGTTGATGTGGATAAGCTATTCTTTATTTGGGATTGAAAATTCTTCCTGCCTGGCCCAGTAACATGCTGTGAAGACATGCCTTTTTCAGGCAATTTCACCTTTTAATAAATGTAGTGATAACTGTGCTCTGAGTGACTGAACAATCCTCGGTTTTGTACAGGCAGACAACCCGTGCCTGGGAGAGCTCTGCATAGGAGAGGTGTCAGTAGGGGCTGGGCTCAGGAATATGATTGTGATTGGATTGGATCCTCGAGGTAATATTCCTCACACATTCAGTGCACTAATTTGAAAGCGATGATATCAGCTGCTAAAGCCTGTGCCTTCTGTGGCTCGGTGGGCGGCTTTAAACACCCTGTCTGTAAATGCCTGCATGAGGACTGATGCTGACTGAAGTACAGCCTGAAGGAGCACGGAATGAGTCTTGTGACAGCTTTTGGATGACGAGATTGAGTACTGCTTTTAAAAGTCCTTAGAACGTACTGTAGTTCTGGTGCCTCTAAAAGAACTAAGATTACATGGGGCTTGTTAGCTTTGGCATTCAAGCCACAGGATTCTGATTCCTCACACTACGGAGTAAGACCAGCCTTCTAAAGAATTATTCCTACTTGAGGCTTATGTGATCTCTCTTCCAGGTTCAATGATTCCTTCTCTTCTTTCCTCAAACTCCTCAAAAACTATCTTGGTTCTTTAGGCTATCACATTAAAGCATATCAAAGATAAAACTGGGAGAGGCAAGGCAAAAACTTGCTTTCCTTACACCGCTGTATTCCTCTGAGGGACTGCTCTGAGTCCTGTATGTTGATAAAAGAAAGGGTGTATCTTTAAATTTCATGTCCCAATTCTCTAATTGCCAAAAGTTAATATAATTAGGGAGTGTTTAAAATGAAAGAACTGACAGAATCCGTGGCCTTTTTTTCTCACAAAACTGTGATCTTAGGATCTTTTATGCAGGATTGGAGGAGAGGAAAATAGGCACTGGGGTGGCTGTGTGACATTAATCTCCATTTCACATAAATAATGCCTTGAAGGAGGAAGAAAAATAAAATTGTGGTCAACTACGTTGATGTCTCATCACTCTCGTATATCCTTTAAATTCTTTTTACTTCAATTTATACTGTCTTTTTTCTTCTTTCAGCAACTGTTGTGGTACTTTTTCAACTCTAAGTTCACAAGTAGAATAATTTATTTTAATAATGTCTTTGCTTCAGCTTCTAGTTGAACACTATTTGCAATGTTCCCAAGCCTTGCTAACTACAGCAGCATTACAGCAATGATTTAATTATTTCCTTCTCAGTATTTATTTGAGACAAAAGTGCCCTGACAAATCTCAGATCCTCTACATTTGTTTTAGAAAAGGAGCCTATGTCATGAGTACTAAGCAGTCAGGTACTCCTACTGAAGTAGTCCCTAACCACTGTTAATCATGTTAGCAAGCTGTGAACATTTCTGGCCAGACTTATTGCTCTACCAGCAAAAAATATCTTTGATGTTCCTTCTTTGTAGACTTCCCAATCCCTGCTCTTCATAATGAAATAGAAACAGCCATCATATACTACAGATGTATTTGCAAAGGACTTCTACAAAGTTTTGTCCTCTAGCACACAATAATCCTTATCTGAGGACAGATAAGGGATCTGGAATGTACAGAGACTTCTTTATGAGACTTTTTAATATGGAAAAGTAAATGGTAAAATGTGCTTTACTGGAACACTTTAATAGAGCTTTTCAGGGAAAAGATTTTCCCAAAAGTAACAGATCTCTTCTGGGTGACTGAGTTTCCTGAGAGTGTCTTCTGCAGATGGTATAAAGGTCATTTAAATTCACAGGATATTCTCCTCATGCAACCTGAGCAGTGGGGGAGGGAGGAGATGTTTCAGAACACTGAAAAGGAAGACTCTTTTCTGCCAAACTTTGCTTTTTAGTAAGTCTGAAACTCTTATGTTTTTCAAGGTAGTGGGGTGGAGAGTGGTGAACCAAAGCAGTCTCACATGAGCAAAAAACTCCCAGCTTGTAGGGCTTGGCCACAGAAAATAATGATGATGGAGGAATGTACTGATCAAACAGGTTAGATAGATACACAGACTTCCGTAAGTTGTAAGACTGAAAATACAGGAGTAGCAGAGCTGCAGCTGTCTCTATGGCATGAGAGATTGCCTCATCTCTCAAAACCCTTGAGCCAAGCTTCCACAAGAAGCAGAAGTCCATCTTAGGTAGTTAACAATGAAAATATTCATAGCAGAAGATGAGACAATGAACCACAGCAATACCGATGTGTTTTGTGACCTAAGGACACCATCCTTCATACCCTTGACGTGCATATTAATAGTTCTCAACATCTGTTACCCATCTTCTTGAAGGCAGGATATAAAAGGACTGGATTTAGCTTCTTTTTGTACAGGCTAGACCTACATCTCCAGGGCCACCGTGAACTGTGCTCTTGCACTACTTTCACCATGATTATTCTTGGGCATCTGTAATTAAAACCATCAGAGAAAGCTACAGACTTGAGGCATCTCTGAAACACAGGGAGTTAAAATAGTGATTATGTAAAGTGAGTCACAGAGATGACTATGAAATTTTGACAAGCAAATCTGTACCTTTAGATTTCAGCCCCTCTTCCCCTTTTTTGCTAGCAATTTTTCAATGGAATCTAATGGGTTAATAATAAAAGAAATATCTTCCTATGGTCTCTTCTTGCCATTCATACAAATACATCCCAGAACATCAGAGTAACTTTCCCATGTCAGCCTTCATGTAATTGTAGAGGGTGCTGACAGTGCTCAGACTTCAAGGTTTGTTAGGAACCAGCAGGATGCATGGGGCTGGATTTGGCACCTGAAGATAAAGACAGATATCCATTAGAATCCCCATAAGTAACTGTGCTTGACTCCCACAGTTTCTCATTTCTTAATTATCTGATTATCAAAGAAAATCTCAGTAGTTGCTCACCCTTAAGGCATTTCTAAGGTTGCCATTCCATACATAAATCTTGATGTCAGAAGGTCTACAGTTGCCATGTATTGTGGAAAAAGGAGGTTTTCTGCTTGAGAAATGTAATGTTCTGCTGCCAGTTATATACCCAGTCTGACTTGTTGACAGTTTCCTTTTTCCTTCACACTTAGGCAACATCTCTGGTCACAGAAAATGAAGCAAAGGCCTCAGGAAAGAAACAGAGAGATTTATTTAAGAGAGAAAAAAGTGAAGCTCTGAGCATGTCTCTGATGGCTGGTCTGTTGAGATTTACACAGAATCTCATGGGTCAGATTTGTGAGGGATTTTTTGGGGCCAGAATGAATTTCTCAAGGACATAATTGTCTACAAAAAGTAAAACAAACAAAAGAAAGCAGGGATCATGACTATTAAACACTACTTTCTTCCTCTTCTGAAACTGTTCTTCAGTCTGGTGATGGTGATCCTTTATCACACAGCAGAGCCATAGCATTGCTTATAGGAATAACTGGAGACAACACANTTTAAAAAACAAAAAAAGAGAAAAAAAAACAAGAAAAAAAATAAAAAAAAAAAAAAAAAAAAAAAAAAAAAAAAATTTGGAGCTATAAAATATGGTAGAAAGAAAAACACTGAAAGGCAGAAGACTAAGACTCATAATTAATTAATAATGCATCATGACATGAAAAGATCTTGGGTTTTAAAAAACAGTGGTAGGTCCATGAAGCTGGGTTTGTGTGCTTACTAAGCATATATAGGAGTGAGAAAGAACTCACCTATAGGATATTTGTGTGTGGATGTGGGGTGTTTCTCGGGGTAGGGAAGTTTCCTTCCTTCAAAATATTTTGCTCCTTCAGTCTTGGATCTAATGAGAACCAAATGGTTCCTGGATGCAATTATTTCATAAGATCTGTTGAACAGACATTAGAACTTTCACCTGCTGTAATCTTAGCTCAAAGACTGTTCGCAAGGAGGAGGGAGAGTGTGGCGTCCTAGAGCTTTCTCGACTAAAATCTTTCAATTTATAGATAATAAATCACTTAAAGCTGAAAACCACATTTAAGTAACACCTCATTGAGCCTTTTTAAAAACATTTTCTCTTGGTCTACCACATGTATAAATAGAGTTGAATAAAAATGATTTGTCTTGTTGATAATGAGACTAAAAGCACCAGTAGCAGAGTAATAATATATGCTTTCAGAAAAATCCTGTTAATGTTTTTTAAAATACTTGCCATCATTTAGACAATGGTAGGCTGTGTCTTTTGTTTGTTATACTGGAGGAAGGAAATATTAAAGCAGAAAACCTTCTGTATTTTTAAAGGGCAGATTTATTTGCTAATAGGGGAAAAGGAATGTGTGCTTGAAAGAGCATGGAGGAACACTTTCAGGAAAGTGCTGCCATCATGGTGAAAGGTGCTGGTGTCCTGATCACTGGGGAATACTGATTTAGATATCCCGAGATGAAGGCCTTAATGTTGAAATGGAGCATCGAGGGCCCTGACAGATGCCAGGGGAGAGAGTCTTCTCTTTTTATTTTCTTCCTCTTTGTTTTTATTTTATTTTTTAAATTTAATTTTATTTCTAGGGACTGTTCTGCTCTTAATTTTTGTTCCAGCGAAGCTTTCCAGATGTTGTGTTCACAGCTAGACTCACCTTTCCTGAAAAGGCTGGGACTAGGGATTTTTAAATTGCAAAACCGTAAGTGCCAAGGAAAAGGAGAGAGATGGTAAATCAGTTACAACTGTGAGAGAGACACAAAGGAGAAGGCTGCCTCTTCCAAGAATGACACAAATCGCTTTGATGGAAGTGTCTGCAATGGTTTCTTATCTATACCTGGTTCCCCTATAAAAACACTAACATTTGGAAAAAAAACCCTGAAAAATTAAAAAAAATATTAGAGAAAAGAGAAAGAATCATATTATGAGAGAAACGATGGGAATACTGTTAAGAAGCATCTCTGAGGAAAACCTTTTCTCTACTACCTCACACTGCAGCTATTTTACTTGATAGTATTTTGGTCACTTTCTTATACAGACATCCCAAAGTTTATTTGCATGAAAATTTCTCTGTATATCCTTAATTAGAACTCATGCCTCAGAGATGCCCTTACGTCTTGTGAGTATATTGAGAAAAAAGTCAAATTACACTTTCAAATCATCTTGCACAGATTTCTGGTCTTCACAATGAAGAGACCATATTGCAAACCAAAAAAGTACCACAAAACATCTTTCAGCAAGGATATCTTGCTGCATATGCCTCTAGGGTAAACTGTGGGATGTGGTATCCTAACAGAGTTGAAGAGCCAAAGTATTGCTCAGGCATTTCTCAGATTGTACATCTCCCACAGAACTTGCTTCAGAAATTTAGGAAAACAGTCATGGTTATTTTTCCATGTCAGGGCATAATGAGGTATGTCACTCAGCCAAGACTTTTAGGAAATGAGACTGAAAAGCAATGAGCCGTACTTAGGACACCAGGCACATTGGCAATGCTCATTAGAAGGAAGTCAGACCTTTTCCTGGTAGATTCAAGGTATGTAAGAGATCAAACCAATATCCTTGCCCAGCTGCTTTCCTCCTGACAGTTCTCAAGCTGCTTCATCGTGCACTAAATCTAACATTAATTGAGTGTAAGTCCATGCAAGAGTGCTAATTAAAACAATGTACCTATCACATACTCTTATGCCTTCCAGGCAGCAAGAACACAAGAGACAGCTGCTGTTCCACGTCAGTGTACGGGAGGATAAGAGGTAATTGACCCTGCAGTTGTTAGGTTAATTCACAAAGGGAAATCTCTTGCACAACTGGTGTTTCATCTGCTCTTGCATTAAAAACAACTGTACCAAAAGCATTCTCTTTATATAAGCTATTAGTATACAGTCATGAAGACTAATTACTTAAACAAAGACTTCCACAGGCACAGGAAATAAGGAAGTCTTGTGCTCCATATATTTTTGCTGCATGCCTGACTGACTTCAGAGTCAAAGAAAGCACAGGCTCCATTTGAAACTTTTTCTATGTCTGGGGCCTGCTTAAAAGCTCGTCCCATGTGGGAGATGCACGAACATGAACATCTCCTTTTTGCCTCCATTAGGCATTACATACAGTTTTTCTTGCTGTAGCTGGTCATCCATTTTCACAAAACAGGTAGAAGCTTAATTATATTTGGTACTTCTACTCCCCTGCTGAATTCCTTTAATAAAGTATTGGTTTCACTGGGAGGAAAAAGGAAGTGCAAAATTAGGAATACACATGGACAGGCACACTGTCAGCAAAAACCTCATGTTGCTCTTGTGAAGTTCAAACAGCCACCTGCAGTGTCAGATAAGATAATTTTCTTTACATACACGAGACTGTTGACTTTACTCCAAGGGTTCCAAAGAAATTATTTTTTTCTGTAATAAGGAAACCCACAAAGTCCTGCAGGAACCCAGAGAAACTCAGTTGTATTCAGTGTACAGGAGAAAATGTAGGCCTTTATATGCTGGTTGAGTGGCTTTTAACATCCATAATTCCTTGACAGAGGAAGATATGATGTTACATCCCTCAAAGGTTCCCTCTAAGAAGCACGAGGTGATTCTCAATTAGTGGGTATGTATCTGTTGAAGAGGGCCTAATCCGCACCATTTGGATTCAAGCTTGAATCTGAACTCCCTAAAGGTGCTCATGCTTGAGGTTTCAGGTTGATTTTTTATAGAGATAAAATGACCACCTACATGTATTTATCTAGATCCCAGTCTAAAGTTTATGATTGAAAAGTGGGCTGAGTTTTCACTTAACATTAAAAAAAAAAAAAAAGTCTTGATCAAATCAAAGTTACATTTTTCAAATATTTTTCCATTTGGTTATGAGAAAAATTCAGAGGAGTTTCTGGAATGTAGACAGGATTGTTTAACAAAATTAATAGACAAGTTGAGCCCAGCCCTTTGGATGAAAATCTCAATCAATGCCTGCTCAAAAAAAGAATGTTTTTCAGTTTTCTCTTAATTGAGAAAAAACCAGAACCTCCTCATAATATTATAGGGGTACATGCCAAAGGAACTTCTCATCTACCCCTGCCCACCAGCACCTCTTGGCTGTTCTACACTCTGAAGAGGCAAGAACAGATTTTCATGAAAACAGTTTTTAAAATCTCAGGCTTGGGTATGCAAATATTCACAGCTGGTAAGTAGTGTATTTTGTCTGAACAGTGGACACTTTCTAGAACATCTGAAGTTAATTTGGTTTAGTAATTAAGTAATTGGCAAGGAACATAAATTAAAGTTCTGTTCAGGCACTTCCAAAAGGGATGCTCAGTAATACAAACTCATGCAACATTTACCAGCTTTAATCTGTTGTTCCCCCAAAGGTAGTTTACACCCCCGTGTTGGAGCATGAAGGGAAGAGAATATCAGTTAAAGCATCTGTGTGTCAGTGATGCTCTCTGCAGCTGCTCCTCCTTCAGCTGCTGTTACAGCATTTTACTCCTAACTGGGCAGTTGCCTCTCCTGACTGAGTTAAGAGCTCAATACCTTCCATGTTAGCCCAACGGCTGGCAGTTCAGATAGGTAAGAAAAAAGATTAGGTATTTTTTAACTTCCATGACTCCCATAATTTAATTCAAGATCCATGGCATTAAATTATGTGTCGTCCCCCCCCGCCCTTTTCTTCAAAGCATTGGGTCTCAGATTTACAAGAAATTTCAACTTTCGTCTTCCTAAAATGATGTTTTACTTCCGATTTATTTATAATTTTGGATTTGTAGTGTAAAAGCAGTGTTGCTACAATCCACTACATGCTAGAATTTTATTGTCCTTGTTTTATGCTCTAAAAACAAAGTCAAAATAAATGTTGCTAAAAAGAAAGTTATTTAGTGCTACTGGTTGTCTTGATACAGTTATGCTTACACAGAGGAAGAGCAGAGTAGCTTAGCAGGATATGGCTGAATTGCTGTTAGATTAAACTTATTTAATTTAGGCATCAGGAAGCTCTTGAGCCTGAACCCTTGTGGTTTTACGACAGAGCTGAGATATTCTGTCATCTTCTTGAGTGCCATGTGATAGAAACACAAAGGAATAAAAAGATTTCTGGTAAACAAAGTGGAGAAAGGAATCAGTCCACTTTGGGCAGATTTTCAGCCTCATTACTGCTAAATAGTAGAGTCTTTTCTTATATCTTGAACCTCGATAATGTCAACGGCTGCGTTAACATGTGGATTACTTATTCCTTATTTCAAAAATAGCTGCAGCAAGTGTAAAACAATTTTAAGGCATCTATAAACTTAATTAGGAATCTAGCTTGGCATATAGATACTGGAAGATTAGGAAAGCTAAGGCCACGTAGTTTCCACTATTTTGCAATTGCATTAATTGCTCCTTCAAGCAGAGAGAGGGGCTTGGATTCTAAAGGAAAAGAAAACAGAGTGAAAGAGGAGATTCAGTCTTGGCATGACTCTATCAGCCCATAAAGTGATATGAAACAGGATAATATGTCAATATACCTTTGAAGTACAAGCAAAAAATAAGCAATCCAAATATTTAGATATTCAGACAGTAAGGGGGAGGAGGAGGCAGGAAAGACATTCTGCTCATAAGGAGAGACTGTAGAGATCTATGCCTTTGAGAAACAGCTGTGTGGTCTGATTTCATCTCTTGTTCAAAGTAGAAATGGAAGCTTTCCTAAGTACGTGGAGAAAAAGTCATCCAGAGAACTATGTTTTATGACATCCTAAAATGAGCTAGCATGTTATATGCTACAGAAATGCTCAATGATTTGTCATGGAATTCTCTGCCCCTTTGAAATAACTACATGAATTGCTTTTTACTCTGTGGACAGTTCTCCAGTTGTCTTTTATGACTTAATATTAAGAATTTCAGGGGAAATACAATATTTACAGCTGAGGGAAGCCTTTTTCAATGAAGTACTTCTCTGCTCTTCTTTTTTGAGAATATCTCTTGTGAAACAGAGTTGGTTACCCTCTCCCGTTGTTGGTATTGGAAGATTAATCTGTTAGGACCATAAAACCTGCTGACAATCACTACTCAGCCTAAGCCACATGAGTTTCTCATTCACATCTGCCTTATGCCTCAGAGCCTGTATCAAAGCAGTGAAGCACATATAAAACAAAAAGATTCCCTGGATGAGATGCGTGAGCCAAAAGAAACTTCTAGGCAAAACTGAATCTCTGTTTGGAAAAAGTAAAAGACAAGTCAGCCTGAAGCTAGAGTTATTAAATCTGAGCAAATCCTGGCATTGCCATAACTAGTTTAACCTTTTAACAAGGAAAAAACCCCAAAACCAACAAAACAAACAAGCAAATTAGCAAAAATAATCTGGCCAGTTAAGAACATAGGTTTTTCTTCCCAGTTAATCCACAGAAAAGTATTTCAGGCGACTTAAAACTCTTCAAATGAGTGCTCAGTTTGCAACAATAGCAAAAACAGAACGAATATTTGGTGGAAGGGAGTGGGTCTGTGGGATAACTCATCAAGCAGGGGTGGCAGTCGGTCTCACATGCACATACATAAGTCTCTAGAGAACATCTGTGGGGTATGGTGGACAGAGGTTCAGAGTCCCTTTTCTCCCAGTGCAATGTATTTTATGTCTTTTACATTTCAGATTTATGACCAAGTCACCTCTTTATAGGACTTCTTACTTGAGTAGTAAATAGCCCAGAAAGAGGAAGCAGATTCTACTGTCTTTAACAGATACATGGGATGGGGGTAGTTGCTGCTCTGATTAGATAGAAAGATGTTTGTTTGTAGCATCCTGGTTGAGTACATAAAAATCTACTCAAGGTGTTCTTTCTATATAAAATGACTGGAAAAGAACATAAAATAGTTCTGCAGTATTTTTATTTCTGGTTGACTTGAACCAATAGTGTTTATTCATGGTTTTACCACCAAACAGCTACTTGTAATCCTTGGTCTTTGCTGATAGTTCAACCATAATTGCTGATCTTAAGAGAAAAGCTTTTCTCTTTGTAAGGACATACCTGTATCCATGAAAGACTTTGCCTTTAGTTACTTATCTGTCAGCAGCCTACATAGATTATATGACTGCCAGGGCTGGTGTGAAGAATGCTTAAATGTTTTTCCTTGGCTACAGGCATCAGAAGTAATCTCTCAGTTAGTTAAACTGAGAGATTACTTTAAAATAAATTTAAAATTTATTTGTTTATTTATTTATTTGTTTTAGTAAAAGATGGCCCATGTTTTAAAAACTGTTGTTTTGTACCGTGGACTTAGATTTTGGGAAATGTTTGGACTATGACATGATTTGTGAAATTCATAGTTCTTAAAAGCTCATTTGCCACAAGGTGGCAAACTATGTCTGCAGGTCCAAATTGAAAACAAGATTGTAGAGGTGTCAAGACAACTGAGAAAGTCTTTTATTTCCTGTGCTCAAGTAGAAAACAGTATCATATCAATACCTGGTGTATTGGTACCATGAGTGGGGAGGAGGAAATTTTGTTCCTAAGAAGCAAGACAACATGCAGAGGGGGAAAGAGGGTTCATCATGCTGATGGCTTTAACGTACCACTTAACTCACAGAATGGGCATTTAAACAAACCTTCCAGGTCTTCCTGAGACAGTACTCTAAATTTAATCAGAAAAAAATTGTGAGTCTCTGGAAGCAGCTGCTATACTCATGAATAACAATTAACATAGTTATATGTATTGGTTTGGTGGAACTAAGTTCTACACTGAGGTGAAAACTTTTTCTACCAAATAGGACAATTTGAATGATTTTCCATGGGAACTGGACTTGCGTGACATACAAAAGCACAGAAAGAATATTTGTTAAAATCTCTTTTAAAAGAAATAAACAAACAAAAGAGAATTCCCTAGCTAGATGATCCTAAATATGCATATTGCAAAGTGTACAGTTAGAAGTTCATTTTATTTTTGTATGTGCATTAAAAAGGATAGGTAGGAGGTAGGTGGTACTACTATTAGAGCAGCAAGGAGAAAAAAAACCAAACAAAGCAATGATAAAAAGCAAACTTTTCTGTCCTTAACAAAAGGCTTTTGCAATAACAATGAGTGTGTCATAAGTGTGGAGAAATCTGTAAGAAAGGAAGAATTCTGGACATTTCTGACTTTCATTACTTCATTGTAACTGCATTAAGTAGTAGTCTAGTGCTTGATGAGTTTCTGATTGTAACCATTTAGATTAACTCATGCATCTTTAAATAGCAATGCAGATAAGCCACTGTTCTGAAGCAAAGGACAAGTGCAGTTTGGAGAAAGGTTTTTGGTATTTTATCAAGGGATAACTAAAATTCATGAAGTGACCTGTTGGGTGTTTAAAGAGAACAAGCCAAAGCAAAAGGAAAAAAAGTAAAAAAAAAGGCGGCAAATTTTCAGTGTAGGGAAAGGAAGATTTTGTCTCTTTAAACCCAAGTTGTAGGTGAGGGTGTCATAGTACTTCTTAGGAGGTGCTGAAGGAAAAGACAGAGATTATTATTCCTTTCCCTCCTGAGAGTCTGCATTTAGTTTTTTCCTATCAAGTCCAGTCATTGTGTGCAAATGCTTTTTGGGCAGTCCAGAGTGAGCACTTAGGGGACCAAACCCTGAGCTAGCAGGAATTATGTTAGGCTGCCCTGTCAATATGGAGGTAAGTGGCAGACCTGTTCTAATGGCTCTACAAACGATCCATGCAGAAGGAGTCTTTAAATAGTTGTTGACAGTTACTGTATCTTTCCTTCTCATTTTTGAGGCATTCCAGTGCTAATGGAAAAAACAGGAGAAAGAAAAAAAAATCCACACATCTGTATCCATTCCACAGAGACTTTCTTTATCTGCCATGTCCAAAGCTCCATAAAATGTACAGAACCCCACTGACACTAACGAGTTAATGTCTAGGATGAAATCCAGCTTTGGGTCTCCCAGACTTTCCTCCTAAAACAAGACTGAAAACTTGAAAATAATGAGCTCAGCAGTGGATTAGTGTCATCATCGTGCTTTGATAAAGGTTCCCAGTCCTCCATGGAAAGACCGGTTGGGTTTACTGTATGAATGTACATTTTTTTACCCTGTGACACATTTTCAGGTTGTAATACCTAAAACTTTTGCCTCTGCATCTGGAGTTTGGTGGCTAAAGAAAAAATATGTGTCCTAGTAGCTGACAGATTCTGAGTTACTGCTCTGAACAGCTGTGTGACACATCTGCAAACAAGGACAGCTGAGTGCAGGAATCCTTCCCTGCTGATGAGTAGCTCAGTGGTGCCTGCAGGCACAGATTGCTGTGACTGACTATAATTACAATAAAATTGATGAAGTCTGATACTGGACAGAAACTCTGCTCAGAGAAATCAGTGAGGCATCGACGCAGAGCATGGAGCACATGGCTGGAATGTGATTTCATCTATAAATATGAATTGCAGAAATCTAGTTGTCAGGTAACAAATAGGTATGTTAGAGGGAATGCAATATCCTGGTCAACTGCAGATTGATGTTTTCCACTTGCATGTGCATTGGATTTGCACAACCAGTGGTGTGACATGGCTCTAGATTCAGGAGGTTCAGCTTTGGATCCAGGTGCAGCAAACACTGAGCAGCAGCTGTTGCCATTAACCTGTGAGAGAGCACATAGTGCAGTAAATTCTGCATAATAAGGAGGTGGAAACAAAGAAGTGGGATCGCTATGTTAATAATGAGTTATTAGTCAATTATTCAGAAGAAAAACACCAGCAGGAAAAGGTATAAAATCTGAGGAAAAGAGAAAGATTCAGATGATGATGAGCAATATTGAGGACCAGTTTATTTCAAAGAACAGCAGAACTTAACACTTCTGCACTTCCTTGGTGCCAGTATGACCAGCAGACACTCCTCAGGTGACTGTACTGCTGTGTGTGAATATATTTTATGTTATATTCTGCCACATATCATCACCTATCCCAAGCCAAGCCATAGCTGTTTGTCACAATGTGCTTGTTCTAGCATATGACTATATGCACTAGCTAGTAAATTATTGTGGTGTGTCTCTAAATGCTGTGCCTGATTCTACCCTCAAGTCTCCTCACTTGACAAAAGAAGTCAAAATGAAAGTGATCCAAAGATTTGGGATCACTGAAAGAGATTTGGAAGTAAAGACATATACGAAAAATGACTGTGATCTTGATTGAGTTAGACAGATGTTTTGAGCCCTTGCTTCTTCTAAATCTTCAGGTTTGCTTTTCTTTAGTTTTAGCTACTCTCTGTTTCATTTTGCTGCGTATATGTATTTTTTGATAGATATAAAGTTATGTCTTTTCAGTTCTATTTCTCCCTGATAACCGTCAGAGAGGTTTTCGTGGACAGCCTGTGAAATTTGTCTTTCTGTGCAAATATGAATTAATGTTTAAATATACCACTGCTGAATGCATTGTTTTCATGAAATTTGTTTAATTAAGAACTACACCTCCCAGTCGCACCACATTCATGAGTTTACTCTGGATGTACCCTGTCTGGGTATAAAGGCTAATATGGACCAACATCCATGTGACTGACAGTGAGGTTCAAATTGCAGTTATAAAATGCTTGATGTTCCACCTTGTTCCAACTGGTTTTGTCGTCTTCAAATGTTATTGTTACCAAAAGGCATTAAGCTGAGGCTTCAAAATTTTTACAAGTTATTCTTTCATTTAAGCTGATTTATGCCAAATAACTGTCCCAGAGCAAGCACATGTTGAAAGAGGAGAATGTGTGCTGGGAGGAAGATCAGCCTCATGTTAGGTTCATTGTGGGCAGAGACCCATCAATCAGACACAGCCCTTGAAAAGCCCTTCGAAGTAGATAAACTAAGTACATGACACACCCAAGACCTGCACTTCCAGCACAGAATTTCTTTTCCTACAGAATATAATCTACATATCTGGGGAAAAAAAAAAAAGTTCAGAGTTGCATGTTAAGATTCTAATGTTGAGAGAAATGAGAAATGTGATTTTGATCTTATGTTGATTTGTAAGCAAGAATTTCCTATGGAACATTACAAATTCAAGTGTGAAGGTCAAACAGCAGAATGAATTCATATTTTCTGTTTATAGCTCCATCTTAGCCAAGAAATACATCTATTAGAGCATATACTGTATAATTTCTAGCATAAAGAATTCCATCTGAGCCCAGTTATTAGAATCTTTTTTTCTATTTTTATTATTTGTTTTTTTGTACAGTAATTTTCCCTGTATATCTATAACACAGATGTGCTATTAGTTGTGCTTCCATAATAATAATATCCTGTTCTGACATACTGTTTTCCCTTGTTAAAGCTACACAGAGAAACTCAAAGAAGGGACCATTATTGATGTCCTTTTTGCATCGATGAAGAACTTTCCCTTGATGTATCTAGAAATATTTCTTCAGAAATACATCTTACACATCTGAGCTCATTTTCCTCTCTGCTCTTCACAGTTGGCCTGCCCAGTCCATTGATCAAAAGATCAGCAACTGGTCCAGCTGGGGGAAAAACAGTAAACAGTTCAGAGAAATCTTTGTTTAGGTTGACAGTGAATAACCTGACTGACTAAATCTGATGTTTCCATAGAGGAGTTTGTTTTGCTTTTAGCAGAATTTACATAACAAGAGTATAATTTATTGTAAATTCCTATAGCCACAACTTCAGAAAGAACCAGAGCCTGGAATAAAGTGTAAGTCAATGCACAAGTAGACAACTCCTAAAATACCTTCAGGCCTTTGGCTCCTGAATAATATTTAATGCCTGTGAAATATGGGTACCCAAGTCTCATTTTCAGAACAGGCTGAGATCACTTAAGTTATTTTGCTGGGTAATATACAGTAAAACTTGGAGTTATTTCCATATGCCCGAAGATTGAATTTGATCCTTCACCTCAAAACTACTTGAAAATTCTTTCTTGGGGATGATTTTTAGGGAATGAGTGATTAATAAATCAAGATGCTAAGTACTACCAGCTCCTACAAAGGTTAGAAGTGCCTCAGTTCTGTACCTCCTAACCAAGAGTGTCAATTATTTCACTTCTAAGCTTCTGCTTTATTTCTGTGTTTTAAACAATACTAGACTTTTATTGCTTTTGGCGAGCAGTGAACATGTCTTTGATATAACACAGTCCATAATTTTGCACACAAAAGGGATTTTGACACAAAAATTGTAATAGCTTTGGATCAGTCCTCAGGAAAACCAGAGGAGTATTAGGCTTTTATTTTTTGTTTTCTCTACCAATTATATATCCAAATTCTTCCATGAAGAATGTCTTGACAGAACAGATAAGAAAGATTCATTCTCCCTACAGTGGTAGAAGATTATAAAATACCTTAGTAATAGAATTTAAAACCACAAAAATATTTCCTTTGTTAGCAGTTGATTCCCTTGTTTTCCCTTTCATTCACGAACTGATGACCTTCAAGAAACAGACGTTTTTGAGGAATGTGGAAGAAAAATGAAATCCTCTTAAATTCTGCAGAGCCAGCTGCTAACAAAGTTCAGGCACTGAAGGGTAGCCCGTTCTGAACTGTGGCCCAAGATTCACTGTTCTGTGGTCTGGAGCTCATGATCCAATTAGTGTTTAGGAGCTTTTTAAATAATATTTTCAGTTAAGGGACAAGAAAAGATAATGTGATGATGCATGGGAAAAAAAACTTTGTTTGAAAATCCATTGATTTAACATTTGGTTAACTGATGTTTTGAAGCATGTCTTAGTCTTTTTCTAATCTATTAGATTGCAAGAGCTTTATTTTGTTACAACAGGGACTCTAGTAATTCCACTGCTCTGCAGTTAGTCTTATAAATAAGATCAGAAAACTAATATGTTTATTATGATATCATTGATATAAATAGACATAACTCTTGTCCTAAAAAGTTTAAAATAGGAGATTAAAAAGATATATTAATGCAATACTGAAGAAAAGTGTTTTGATGCACAGACAAACCATGCACAACTGCCTTGCATTTAGTGAGGGCTAAGGTTGTATTCATGATTGGGCACTTCACCCAAGTAGTCTTTTAAGTGCCTGTATCAGGGAACACTGGTTGGTGACCTTAGTTTGGGACATACCTGTCCTTCAGCATATTTGTGATTCCAAATGAAACCAAAAGACATTACTGTGTAGAGAGAAATTGCGAAGTCTGTACTATTTTATATAGTTCAGAAAATGTTGTTTCTATGCATTCCCCCAAACTAGATGAGTGAAATAAGAACAAAGAGGAAAACTAAGCTGCAGAAAAGGCAGCCCTGCTTCTGAAGAAAGAAACAGATCATCCCTCAGCAGAAATGCTGGAGAGAATGTTTTGTGGAACGAATCTCATGTTGATCTTTGCTGTAGAGAGAAGACTGCTGCTGCCTCCTTCCCTTAAACAAAGCTTAGGGTGCCTAAAGAGCTGCTCACCAAAGAGGGGGACTAATCAGCTGAGGAAAGACAGGTGACAGATGGCTGAGAAATAGAAACATGGTGAAGAGCTGCATGCGGTTCCACCTCCCTCAAGCAGTCTGAAGACGTGTTCTATTAGGTCTGTCACTTGTTCAGACATCTTTGGTAGCAGGACAGTGGGCAGATACTGTATCAGGTCAGAGTTCCAATAGGGATCAGAAATGTGAACCCATAGGGATTAGAGAGGTGTAGCTGGGCAGAGAGAGAAAGGATGTAAACCTGAAATGGGGTCAGCATGAAACAGCTGTCAGAATGAACACATGTTCCAAAATTACTCCTGTTTCACTTATGTATGTTTAAAACAGAAATAGATGTATTTTAAAATATTTTATTGCAAGTGGTTTTGGGAGGGAAGTGGGAGAAAAGGGCAGCCAATATTATATCCTTCAGATTCATATCAGATACATCAACTTAGGGATAAGCATAGTCACATCCCTTAATTGGTTTCATACCCATGAAAGGATTGTGTCTTGTGACTTCCCTGCTTGAAGGAATTAGACACTTGTTTTGAAGTCACACAGTCATTTACGTCTTCTTTATGATTCGAGCCTGCAAATATTATGTTGCCATGGATGCTGGCCTCGATACTCCAGGAGTTTTTTTAGCACAATTTCAAAAAAAATCATGAAAGATAAGTGTTTCTTATATTTATTATTTTTTCTAAAAGTGGAGTCTGCCTGTGGCAGGTACAGACCTGGTCACTCAGCTGTTTTCTCCAGCAACAGGAGCAGTGCTGTTCTGTTGATATGAGGTGTAAATTCCACAGAGGTGTGGCTCAGGACTAACATCTGGTTTTCAAAAGTTCAGGTCAGTATAGGGAAACAAATTAAGTATGCTAAGCCTCTGTTTAAAGGATTTAATATATTAGTAAAACAACAACAAAAAAAGAAGATGGAAAGAGAAGCAGCAAGCCACCCAGCTCTGTGTAAACAGATGTACTAGGCTTAGATGCTGAAATGATATGCCAGAGCCACAGAGGACTTTTCAAAATCTTTGTCTATATTTCAAAGACAGGAGAAGGTGAAGGGCCATATCCAAATTCCACTGAGGTCATTGGAAAGTCTTGTGTTTACTTAGATGAGGTTGGATCTAGCCTTAAAAACCAAGCTGGTTTCCTCATATTACATGACAAATGTTGCTCAAGAGAAAGGAAAAGTACAGATAGACTGAGGTGTGTAGGCTATGCTTGGCCAGCTGGCACGGAATGCATGGCTGATGCTCATCCTGTGCAGATGGTTGGTTTGGATGTCTGCAAGTTATTAGCTTTGCACTAGCCCATAAAATATCAAAAGATATCTGAGGTATGGTTTGGGGCCAGTCAGACTGATGCTCCTGGATCATTGTGGTTCTTGTCCGAGGCGTTAAAAAATTTGTCCTTCAAAATATTCTGGAAAATAAAGGCCTTTTTCTCCAGAGAGCATCCAAAACAAGAGTGATCTTTCTAACCTGCTGCATTTTCCCCAGAGATATTCTGACCTAAATCTCATCCTCTGGCTCTGGGCTTAGTTAAGGTGTTTAGTTAGACTTCTGGAAACCACTTATGCCTTCTCTGCCTACATTGATTATGCAAGTGTCCCAAAAAGTTACCACTGGTTTCTGGAGGCTTTATGTGCCAGCTGTTATTGATGTTTGGCCCTCCCAAGTCTGGTATGACCTGCCTCTCCCTCTGCTGGAAAGCTGCTTCCCCTCTCATCCTGGTTTCTGACTCAACTCCACCCGCTTCTGCACAGCCTTTCCTTTTCCGTGAGCAAAGCATTCACTTAATTCTTGCTCTGTTGAACAACAGAGTAAATTTGCCACAGCAAATAAAGATTGTTAAAAAAAAAAAAGAAAACCCCAAACTTTTTAAATGTATCTGCCCAGTATAAGAATAATAGTAAGTTGCCTAGTGTCTTTCCTATTGCTGAGCCAAGCATGAAAAAAAAACTTGACATTCTTTCACAGTTGTAAGAGGTAATGAAAAATACATCATTTTCACTTTATTTAGGGTTGCGTTTTCCCTAGGTAATCTCCAGTTCATGGAAATAGGGTGTTTCTGTTTTCTAACATGAGCCATCTGATGAGTAGAAGGACCATGACCATGGTTAGGACTAATTGACAGAAAAGCAGAGTTTTGAAAAAGTTATAAAATGGAAGAGTCTCTGGTTAATAGTCAAGAGGAGTTCTAGCAGAGGAAATTGAGAAAATGTAATGAACAATGAATACAGGAATAGTTGAAAAATATGTTTAAGAGCTGACAAGAAGGGTGGGGTTGGGTGAACTGGTGGGAGAAAAATCTTATGTTATCAGCCAAAAAGAAAACTTTGAAGCTACCTTCAAAAGCTGTTTTCAATATTTCCTTTTTCTTATTATCAGCAAGTCTTGGTGGAAAAGAAACATGAACTTTATAATTGGGAGAGAGTAAAATAGATAGCCTGATACCATTTGTACAAAGGATGACTGCAGTGTAATACTGTTACAGGCAACAGCAAGGCTAATGTCTTTAAGCCAGCTAAATCATGAAATGTTTATCTAACTTTCAAGACCCCCACAACTATCATCATTTCTTTTTGTGATTTCTCTCTTACCATTCCTTTTCCTTAGATGTCCTGTTGATGTCTCAGGGTTGACTTTAATGTCCTCCCAAAGGAAATAGCTGAAAGATCCAATATGGTTTCTTCTTTAGAAGCCAAGAATGTTTTAGCTCTTTCAACATTTTTGCATGGAAATAGGAATAAATGACACATGGAGACTGCTTCATATCACTGTTAACAATTTGACATTACTTTCCTGAAATGCTTTATTTATGTAAGAATGAAGTTTTAAATAAAGATACATCTCTTATAAAGGGTATTTATATGTGATATTCACTATTTGCCAACAGCTGTAGATTGTGAACCATGGAAAATATTTAGATCATTCTACTACAGCCGTAGGTATTATTTGGTTTCTCTAAGCTTGCTTTCCATCTGATTGGCAAATTTCCAACCTATTTTTGAAAGCAGAAGCCTAGTAAAAAATGTAAAGAACACTGGTTTAACTGCACTGCTTTCTGATGTTCTAGGGGCAGTTACACACGCTGGTGCTAAGAAACAGTGGAGCAGATACACAAGAGAATGTTGGTCACAAAATAGGTAAGAAGTTTGCTTTCCTGATCAATCCCTCAGCAGTCAGTAATACACCCAGGGGACAGGTTCACTACATGTGAATTTGATCAAGCTGCTGTTAAAGCTGGATTCTGGACAAACCGAACTGCCTGTTGAGTGAACTGCTCAACATCAAAGAGGAGCTGTTTTCTCAGCTCTACCCAATCTCTTTGTTCTGAGCCATGGCCTTATTTACATGTATTCAAAACCAAATGGAAAATAAAATTGCCAGCAACAAAACTGAAGTGTTTTGTTAAAATGTATAAAAATAGCTGTTTTATTTCTTTTATGAAATCTTCTGCCCATTATATTACATCTCGAAGTGCTAATTTCTTTTTACTTTTTTTATTGTTGTTTTCTTTCCCTCTCATTTTGCCAGTAGAATATTGGACTGCTTGGACTTGGATAAAGACTGTTCCAAGACAGCCGAAATCCCTGTCATGGTGCCATGTTTTACTAATAACTAGTTACTAATATTAACAGATGTGCTGATCAGAGCACAGCATACTGCAAACTATATTCAAGAAGCAGAGCAAATCACTGCAACCTGAGTTTCATATATGTAAAAGTAAACATTTGCAAAGGTCTGAGATGGTTGTTTTAGTCATGTTGCTCTCACTGTGGTGTGTGTAAAGCAGATTTCTTCTGAAAGGTCAGTGTTTTTACTGGCATTATAAAGATCCATCTTTCTAGGGCCCTAGTGCTAAGGTTCCTTGTGCTATAGTAAATTTAGCCTTTGCTGATTTTTTGTCGAATTTGGGGAGAACTTGTTGTCATGGTTTGGGAACTGTGGGAAGGTGTGCGATGCTTTCAGTAGTTAACTGCTTCAGCCCTTCTCTTTGCTTGCCATGTCCCGAATGTGCACAACAACTGTGTTTAGGTTTCAGAGCCAGTCAAGGCAGCAGCAACCTGCTTTTGTCTCTCCAAACCTTCAAGGTTGTGTTAGGCTGGTTCTTACCCTCTTACTATCTGTGAGTGAGAGGACTTCTGTCTGTGGATAGGAAACCTGGATTTTTATAATAACACTGACATTAACTCTGTATGGAATTGCTTTATATGGCTTTTGTGGTGATTTGTCAAGCTAAGGGCTCTTTTCTGATGGGAAATGTGCTTCACGGTCTGCTCTAAGATGTCATGGTTATTTTAGTTATGCAGCACCACAGCCCACTATTATAACAAATTTCTAAGTTTTAACAGTGGTTGTGCTGATGCCTGACAGCTTTGTATTGTCCATCCAGCTCACTGTTGTAGGTGATTGTATAAGAATTAGAAAATAAAATGTAAATATAAGGTAGAAACCTTTTGAAACATTGCACTGGAATGACATCTTGCACCTCGGGTACTCAAAATAATTTCCGTTTATAAGTCCACTTGTGTGGTACACTACTACACCCGTCATCTTTCGTGTTTTGGGGTGGATCAAAACTCAGTGACCTGGGAGTGGAATGATCAGAAGCAAAATGAAGAGTCAGGCTCAGCTGTGAGAAAAGGTAGAAGAATATAAGACTTTGTCACTGAGTACACAGAAGGGACGTGGGTGCTTTAATTCATTTCAGTTCTCCCCATTTCAGGGGAACAAGAAGCAAGAGAAATGTGTGAGAAATACAGAGGAAGATGCTTTTACTTCAAGCATTGATTCCTTGAGAATTCAGGTATGGATTTTGAAGGCATTCAACAGAATAATAAAAAAATTACATTATTTTTATACACTTACAAATTTGATTTTGAAATCTCACTGGGTGATTGGTCACACAAAAGCCTTTTGAAATTCAGTGAGCTCCTAATAGGTGAGTCCAAGTTTGCATGGGACTAAAGCTTGAAAGAAATGTCAAATTTTGAAACTTTCTTTTCTATCTTTTGAGGGCACATATTTTTTCTTTTTTCTTTTTTTTCCAGTTGTAACTACATATAACTGCACTAAAATTAATTAGCTAAAAGGAATGCAATAATGCACTTTCATAAGTTGAAATTCTCTCGCTTGTTAACAGGAAAATTATTAAAATTCCCGTGTACATTTCTAGAGTAGTTACTAGATTTCGGAGTTAGGAGACCAATGGCTAAGTTAATAAAACCTAGCTAAATTCATAAATCCTTCTACTTATATCATGATGATGATTAAACCATATTTTATGTACATTTCCAGGACATCTTGGCATAGGGTCACTCTGCCTCCCTGTTTGCTTCTTCGAAATGGCTATGTCTGACTTACTGTGTACTTTAATGCTCTTATGAAATCAACTAGCACATGATGAAGTAGTTACTGTCACAGCCTGAAAATTAAATAGAGACAGAAATCAAGGAAATAGCCTTGCTTAAGCTGAAGGCTTTTAATATAATTGAGCTTTCTGGTATTCACGAGATACTTTATTATCTTGCAATATATTGGGTTATTACTGGCAAGCTGCAGTGCTCAGTCCTTCATTTGTACGTGCTGAACATCAAATCCTTAATTGACTCAATCCAAAGACTGGATTTATAGCTGAGGTGAAAATGACTTCTTAAGTTTCCTAAGGCTAAATTCAGTGCAGCCAGATTTCAGTGCTTAGCAGCCAGTGCAGTGTGAGTAGCTCTGGGTTTCTTCAGTACATAAAAGAGAGAAATGCCTGGAGGCTTAGTACAGATCTTTGGTGAGCTGTTTCAAGGCTCAGGTCTGGACAAAGATCTCAACAGGACCACACTCCTAAGACAGCTGCCTGAAAATAAGTAAAAAGAAACTGACGCTTTTACACTATTAAAAGTAAATCCTTCAGAAATTTTTCAGTACAGTTTTAAATAGTTGAAGTCATTGTCCATCCATCACATTCCTTCAGATGACTTTTTACAGTTGGGTCAGGATTTTCCTAGACGTGGAAATAGTTAGTTGCTAGAAATACTTTTCTGTGTACATTCTCTTTATATGCAGGTGTCAGTAACTATATGTCACCATTCACTTCATATAGTTTATTCCACATGTAGAAATGAGTATATAGGAACCACTGTTTGTTCTTTGGTAGAATAGCTTGGGGACAGCTTCTACAGTTTCAAAATAGCTTTCCCTTTCAGCAGTTTTTACTTACTGTTCATGCCTGTATGTGTGCCTAAACACACACACACACACACACACACACAAACACACACGTTCATGTATAGTCAGAATTCAGAGCAGAATGCCTAATTCCTCTGTGTTTTCTCTACATTGTACAGATCTAGCCTTAGAATTCAGTTTAGCCACTCTTTATGAGAGTCCTGTGATTATACAAAGTAGTGAAAACATTCATGAAGCTGTTTTTAAGAAAAAATAACTAAATTGTTTGTAATGAAATGGAAAGTGAACTTAAACTCATTTAAATTCCAGCTTGCTGAGATGTACCTGATGTTGTCTAAAGAGCTTAGATTGAAATTATATATTCCTGTAGCTAATTAAAACTGTAGATGGGACTTCTTCTATATTTAGTAATACATACGGTTTTATTTTTTATGTTTGCATGCTGGAATTTGGCTAAATAAGTGAAATAGCAGGATGATTAACTTAGGCTACAAGCCTATGTGGCAGAGGAAGTGGTGCCTAAATAGGTTCAGTTCAACAACAGGCTTATAAGCTTTGGCCTCCTTCTAGCATCTTTCCATTCTCAGAGCTATGCCTTTTACAATGTTTGGGTATAAAGGCAAATTGCTTCCCACCTGGCCTTTGGCTGGGTTACATCTTCATTTTTTGCTAAAGATGAGTTACCCTTAGTGATGTAAAGGAAGCCCATGAAAAACACAAATTCACTTTCAAGTTCAGGATTCAAATCAGCATTGGTAAAATACAAAGTTATGCTTGGTGGTGAAAAATTAAAGTATTTGATGTTTCTGTGTTGGACAGTGAAATAGTAGATTTTGTCCAAAGAACGTGTACCCCCAAGATGGCAGGACTTTCTTGCTGTTTATATTTTATTGATCATCATTCTTCTCATCAATGCATATGTTTTCAGTTTAACAGTACAAGTCTAAGGACATCTTTCTACTTGTCTTACTAAGGGAAAAAGCTTTGTTCTTTCTACTTAACTGATCAATTCGGACAAAAATTTCAGGTTTTTTGTAAATACATTCAAATATTTTTCTGACAATGTTTGACTATTAGAAATAGTTTACATGACAATAATTGAAATAAAATAAAAGTCCTTGGTTGTTTTATGCTGCTTATTTCAAGATTGTTTGAATTGGATCTTCCACATGTGGCAGACTCCTTGCCTTCATACATTCAGTGTGATTCAATTACATTTATTAGGAAAGTGGCACCATTTTAAGCACTGCAGGACAATTTGCTGACCTGCACACGCTGCTCCAGCAGGCTGCATATCTGTCAAAAGTTTTGTTCTCTACCCATTTATCCTGTGGTAAATAAATATCTCCAGTACCGTGAGATACTCCATTGGTGTTGGTTACCTGTGTTTGGTAACTGAATGGAGACTTGCTCCAGATGCAGAACACAGTAATTAATTCATCTGGTGTGTTTCTTCCACGAAGAAGAAAATCAGAGGCACTCAGAATAAGATCGCAGAGGCATTTTTCTTAAGCCCAAAGCATGATTTAATAAGTCCAGCTTTGGCAAAAAGAGGATTTGCCTGGGTCGATCTATTTATACCTTCCTGCCCTCCTATGAAAAAGTTTTTAAGAGAGGCTTTCCTTGGCCTACAAATAAATCAGCAAAAAGACTTTCAGTAGATCCATTTAGGGGAATAAATAGAAATGATGTGGCAGTTAAATTACCTGAATATGCCCCAAACAGAGGGAAGCAGATTTGACCCTGGTTTGTTAGTATTTCCTGTCCACAGCGAGTGTATGGAAGGCTGTTTCCTTCAAATGACCAGAATGTCTGGATCCTGAACATTGTGTGTTACATTTTGGTACTTCAGTGTGCACAGCTAAAGTCTTTACACTCCCTAAAAACTTTTGCTGAGCACGTGTTCCCAGTGCCTGAAATACGAGGTTTTTTGCCTCTTATTGAGGTCCCATCATGGTTCTCAAGAGAGGCAGTGGAACACACTTTCCTCGTTCTCTGGCTGCAGTGAAGTTTCTTCTCAGAGCACATTCAGCCTCTTTTTCCTCTCCCCTCGCTTCATGATTGACCAGGGTAAGGAAGAAGAGCTCTGCTTTTCCTCAGGAACCTTGCATTGAAGTACACCCAGCTTGACTTCAAAGACCTGCACTGCCCCTTATTTACCACGTTCCAGAAAAGTGCCAGAATTTTCTGGGCTGGAAGCCCTCTAAATCCTTCCTGTGCTGGCTTTCATACTTTACATAAAATGATTAAATATGCATTGGAGCAGAGCCTGGAGTCAGAGTTTTGGGCTTGTTTTACCTGTGTGCTGCAGAATCCTGGGCATGTTCTTCTCTGACTTTCTCTAATCTCTCTTTCCTCTCCTTCATACAGAATTAGGCTGTGCAAAGTGGGTGATCTGTCACAGGAGAAGCTGGAAAACATCAGTACCAAAATACTTCATATCTTCCAACTGGGATCCCATTAAACCTGTGGACTTGAGCCCCTGCAAAGAAAAGATAGCTCTGAACAGATACTGGGAGAATCAGTTGCCCTTATGTTAAAATAAACCTCGAAAAGCTTTCTGGTACAATGAAATATCTGTTACTAATGGGAGGCTACAATGTCTAGATGATAGAAAGTCAGGATAATACAATTTTAAAGAACATATCAGACATAAATCCAGATGAAGGCATAGCTGAAATGTGGGAAATCAAATGCAGACATCTGCATGGTTTGTGAAGAGATGCTGGGGTAAATTTAGGCTTATTTATACTCATTTTAATGCTCGCAATGCCATTGAGTTATTTCATCCAGAACCATGAAGCTTCTGCACTGTCCTTACGGTGTTTTGGGAGAGCTGAGGTTTTTTTACATGTCCTGTTTGTGCCTTATAGGGCTTTTAAACTCTGACTCAGCACAAGTCATTCACTTGTGTACTGAGACTAGTCAGCAATTTCTGGAGCAGGATAGTCACTATGGAGAGGTTGTTCATGAAGTAATAAAGCTTATTTATGATGGCCTAATCTGGCTTTCTGTTGAGACAGCCTCTATCTCTGCATCCAGGACGTGGTTGATCCAGCACCCACCCAAGCAGACTACAGAAAACTGAAAGTTGACTGCAGGCAAGCTGAGAAATAACACATAGGGTAAAGGGATACCATGGTTCACTTGAGAGAAATGGTTGTATCTGAAGAGTGGTGGAGATGATGGTGATATTCACACTCTGCAGTCTGGGGTCATGTGAAATGCTGCATAAAATTTCAGCTGTAGATTTTATCACTACTGACTTAGGATGCAATGTCCTACTCAAAAGATAGATTCCCTGAAACAGTGAACAATGAGCAGACTTCACTTCATGAGAGAATGCACTGGAGACAAAGGAGCTGTTTTATCTACCTCTTTATTTGGGGAGTCAATGTGCAACGAAGAAAAGGAGTTCTAAATCCTGCCCTGCCCTAAATCACAGCTCTCTTTGTTGAGCTATGCTGTCATGCATTGCATACTAAGGTTTTGTTTGGTGCAACCAAATCAAGTCTTTTCTCTAATTATTCTTTCCTATAGTGTTCGTTTTTTCCAGTGCAAGAAAAATAACTGTAGGTATTAAGACAGTGATGTTGTTGTGTAGCAGCAGTTCTTCAGTAATGCATACATTTAAAAACCCTAATTCCTGCTCAGTAATTTCCATCTCAGGATGTGTGTGGTAATATTCCCAGGCACAAAGTTCATCTGCGGTTTCCTTAATAAAAATATGAGCTGCTGTTTATGAAGAGAAACTTGAAGGAACTCCTAGGTTGTGAGGCTGCAAGAACCCAATCCTCTTTAAAATGCAGGGGAGGAGGGGTGGGTGCCTCAGTCCCTCGGGGTCTCTTGGTCTAAGAGGCACCCATATCCCATGGATTAATCCCCTCTCCACATCCTGGCAGTGCAGACCTCGCCTGAGCAGAGTGTGATGGTCATACATCCCTGCCTGAAAGAAGGCTTATTGCAGCCAGATAAGGAATATTCCTTTGGCCCTGATTCAGATGGAATTGAAAAGTATGATTTTTCTTGGAAGAAAACTGAATCCCTTAACTGTTTTCTCCTGCCGCCACAGCACAGCTACTGATTTACAGCAGCATGAGGTCTACTTTTCCATCTACATAATATTTGGAGAAAGCTTATGGCAACATAATGTGTAAATGGGTATAAGCAGAGTGTGTTTGCTTTTCCTTCCTGCTTGTCTGTACAAAAATGATCTTGCCAGTATCTGTTTTGTGTTGAATGCTGCACACCAGGGGTTCTTTACACCGCTGTTTGCACTGCAGGTGACAGCTCCTGTTTGCCTACTGGGAATAAACCTTACAGTTTCCACCATCTGGGAGCAAGAAAACACAGCAAATCCAATCTCCCCTGAAGTAAAGCAGGCACCCGAATTGGTACCATCAGCACACTGGATGTCTATGAGGGGAAGCCAACTTTAAAACCTGGATCACTCTCCTGAAAAATGGTGCTGGGGAGATGCTGTTAATCAATGTGTTTGAGTAATCTAACCTTACCTCTTCCCTAGCTGGCACAGGATTTTTTTTCCTGGGCTCCTCTCAAGATTTCTCTGCCTCCCCAGTAATGTGTTTGGGCTTCCCAGAGCAAGGTGTGAGCCAGTATCTTGTCAAGTCAATTCTCCGATTTTGTATTTTCCCCAACCTCCTGCTCATTTCTGTAATTACATGTGTAGCCCCTGGTATCAGAGATAAGGGATACAGCAACACCAACAACAGAAAAAAAATATTAAGAGCTTCAGTATTAATGACTATTAATTTATTCTGTTGTAGGCTTTGTTGGTTGGTTTGTTTGTTTTTCTCTCCAAAGCTCTGCTACCTTTCTGGTATTTACCCATTTTTCCCTTTCCATGCCAGTGATCAGGGACTGACAACATGCTCTGCTGGTCAGAGCAAACAGCTTTTGAATTTTTACATGTTTTTAATTTGAAGCATTTCTAACTTTCGCAGGGCAAGAATTATAAGGCTCCCTTTCAACTGCTTGTAATTTGTGACTGCTTTCGTGAAAGGATTAAATGCACTAGTTACAAGCCCAGTCTTGCATTCAGTATAGCCCCAAAACCTCTATCAGTTGTAATGTGCATTTTTGCAATCATACTTTTCATTCAGTGTATCACAGAATCATAGAATATCGTGAGTGTAAAGGGACCCACAAGGATCATCAAGTCTGGCTCTTAGCCCTGCACGGGACATCCCCAAGAGTCACAGCCTGTGCCTGGAAGCATTGTCCTAACACTTCTGAACTCTGTCAGGCTCAGTGCTGTGAGCACTGCCCTGGGGAGCCTGTTCCAGTGCCCAGCCACCCTCTGGGTGAGGAACCTTTTTCTGAAAACCAACCTAAACCTCCCCTGACACAACACAGTGTAGTTTTATGGGTCTTTGGAAGAGCACTTAGATATCTATTTCACCAGAATGCAATTTAATCATACACTTAGAGAATAAAACATGGCCATACACCAGAATGTTGTTATTCTTCAGAGATACATTGAAATCTGGTGCACCATATGTTGGTCTCCAGTGAAAGCCCTTCTGAAACAAGCAAAAGCATGCAGTGATCTGGTGCTAACATTATAGATATTAAACCCTTTATCCCAACAAATCATATCATTATGTAAGCACATACCATTAATTAAGTATATTTTACTGATGGAGAAGATTATTATTACTCTAGATAGATTGTATCTGGATAATTTCTCTCACTCTTACATGGTAAAAGTTTTCTACATGGAGTCTATACATAACCTTGCTAGACTAAAAGACAAAATAAAACAAAAAAACCCCAAACCACAGCACACAAACAAATAACCCCATAAAATCATAATCACATTTCTCTACTTTTTCTCAGTGCTCCAGTCTGCAAACAATTTTTTTTTCCTCAGGCAAGGCAAGTCCAGTTTAGCAGTTTGATTGTCATTCTCAGTCAGATTTCTCATATTTTAACTTTCAGTTGTATTTCTGACTTTTTTCTGAACTATTTCTAGTTGCTTAAACTTTCTTCTTAGAGCAGAGGCACTCAAACAAGATGCAATAACCCCAGAGCAATAAACACGACAAATAGAAAGGTAATGCAAGCTTCCCACTCGCTTTCCTTGGTTTTCATTATACTGTTTATTGATAGGCATGATTCAGATTGAGATCATGATCAGCTATGTATCCACAGTGCCAACTCTCCATTTTCATGGTCACTGTATCCCAGGAAGCATTCAAATATTTTGAATTCATTGCTTGTATTTTTATTTTTGGCTATATACATTTTTATTGTTGGTAATAAAGACCTTGTTAATAATTTTTCTTCATTACTCTACATTTTCATATGATTTACCATATGGAGGTATTTAGGAATTGGGTGTTTTCAAGACTGTTGATAAACATATTGGATGGTAATTTAGTCTGAACCATAAAAAAAATTACCTACTTGGTAAACCCTCATTGAGGAGTGTATGTGGAGATTTAACCACTACCAAGGTTTTAATCCTCATACTATGTCATATGTTTGATTTTATAATGTGCCCTTTTCATAGAATGTTGTGTGATAACAGTCAAATACCTTGTACAATGTATATTGCATCATTTACCTTTATCAGTGGAAATGTGTAATCTCATTGAAAGATACTTTGACAAGAATTGTTTTTATAAACCCACACTGATTGACCCTCCTTTGGATTTTGAGTTGTAAAGCCCTATCTCGGCTATGCTATTATTTTACCCTTTGTCAATGTCAAGCTGTCAGGAATATAATTACCAGATTGTCCCACTTACCCATTTAAAATATTGGCAAGACGTTATTTTTTTCCAGTTCTCTGGAATATTCCAATATGCCAGGACTCATGCAATCAAAATACTATTATTGTTGTTGTTAAAAGCAAAACAAACACCATTACCCACAGATTTCCTCACTTTGGTCTTATAAAACTGAAGCTTTATTCTGACCTAAATACCAAATGAACCCTCCCAAACTGCCTTCTGTCTGCAGGTATTCTCAGACTGGAGAGTGTAGTTTATAGTACTTTTACTGGTTTATAGAGTTACTAAGATTTTTTAAAAATTCAATATATAATTAATTCTGCCAATTCACACCAAGAACAAGTAGTCTAATATAGAGGTTTGACCATAAAAATTAACACCACTTTTCTATGTTCAGAAAAAAATATAAGCCCAGATATTCCTAAAAATACGTTTAACATACCACTTGGATCTAAGATGTATGTTAGATACAAACCTCACCACTCCCATAATTTTTTCAACCAGATTGTCTAAAGCCATTGGAATGCACCATTCCCTTCCACGTCTGTGGAAAAACGTCACCTTTCACAGAAAACCCTTCTTGACTTACAGAGAGGTGATGCACACCCAGTTCTCATCAAACAGCACGAAGCTGGCACATGATTATCATGTGTAACTGGGAAAGCCTCCTTGCTTCCCTTGACTAATGAGATAAAAAAGCAACCAAAAAAATAGGCTTTAGATCTTACGTGGTACCAAGCACAAGACTTCAGCAGGCTGCAGCTGTGGCATTCCTCCAAGTTCCTGTAGAAATCCCCTGTGTAGGCAGTCCCACCTGAGCTGGTTGCCAGTGGTAGGGAGAAGTATCTCATTCCAGTGAGCCCTTGTTGTATCAATGGGATGAAGGGCACCCTGGAACACTTCATGCTCTCTCCTCCGGTGAACAGGAGCTTCTCTGTGCTCTTGCACCTTGCAGATGCCTAGAGTTAGTGTGGAGGATTCCAGAGTGGGTGCCCAGTTCTAACACTATCAGACCCATCTTGGGTGAGCAGTGATCAGTATGTGATGCTCATATATAAAACAGGGATGTTGGCATTGTCACCACCAATTTCATGTTTAGGAACAATGGGCCTATTTAGAACTTGCAAGGAATGCATTAAAGTAACCTGTCTGTAGTAAATTCCCAAATCAGACTGCATTGAGGTTGTCTCTGTGGCTTCAGCAACATTTTCTGAGAGGAAGGAGCCATGCAAATGCTCTCAGAAATTCCAGTGCTTTTATTTTCTGCGTATTTACTTAAGACTTATCCCCATTCTTCCTGCTGAGGTTTGCATCACTCCCTGAGGGCTGTTCATCTGCAGTATAGAACAAGATCCTCTGGATTTTATGTCCATATTTAACAGAAGAGCAGTCAAAAATTAAAACAGTTATGTACCAAGAGGTATCTTAATTCAGATTTGCCCCATATTCTTCAAAAGAGAAGAGAATAGCTCTGATGTATCCAATGACTTCTCAGAATAAAAGTTTTATCGTTTAGGGCTTTGTTGTTTAATTCAAAAGCTTTTTAAACATTTAATGAACTTGAGATGGCTTTATTTCCTTAAGTGATGCTGTGAAAGTTAAGGTTTGCAAATATTTTCAGCCTCCATGTTTCTTAAATGACATCAGTCTTACTTTAAAAAGAAACAAGACTGCAGATAATCTCAAGTGTAAAATTAAATAAAAGACTAAACTTTTCAAGTGAGTCTTATTGATTCAAAAAATATTTGTACAGTCCCTATTCACAAACGTGCTTCGTTATTTTTTAAGCTATCTAAAAATCATGTTTGATTCCTGGCATGTTTATTTAATATAACAGACATATTTCTAGCCTCACCTGCCTGCACAGGATTTTTCTTTCTATTCACTTCAGGCCTTGCTGTGAAAAAAAGCTAATGACTTGCCTGTCTTCATTCATTTAAAGAATTTCTGTTAGTCAGCTCTGTAGAGGAAGGAAGTATTTTCTAGTAATTGAGGACCGGATCCAAATCTAGCTAAAATGAAGAGTAGAGTTAGTTCAGGAATTTTTTTGTGGAATGTTTTCATCAGGAAATTCCAATTCATTAATGCTTTTCAAAGGACCATGCTGGTTTTGATAAAAACTTCATTAGGAAAATCTTCTCACATGCAGTGCACAATTTTTGGTCAAAACCAGAAACAGACATGCTTGTATCCAAGCTACCAAGATGCCAGTGGCAAGAGCAAACACTCTTTTGCAAGAACCAGATTGAAATTCTTCCTTTGCAGCAGACAGGGCAGACATTTAAGCCTGAATTTCTCTCACCCTTCAGGAATGCACGCTGGTCAGCGGCTCCTTGCCGCCCCTTACTTTCCTTATAGTGTGATGAGAATTACAGCCAACGTATCTAATCTCTGGTGAGAAAGAACCATGCTTTTTCCTTGCTCCAGAAGAGATGGTCCTTCCTCTGGATCTGGCTCACATTTTAGTTTCAGTACTTGTGGGCAAATCCATGATCTACCTGGCCCAGGTCTAGATCCACCCTAGATCTAGAGCTGCTGCTGTGACTCCGTGTATTTCTATTGGAAAATAATTTTAATTTCATCATTTTCAGCATATAAAATCACATCAACAGGAATGAGCTCCCTTTAAAAGATTCGTTCTTGTGCATTGTCCTTTACTAGCTCATAATTTTTACGGAGAAGTTTTAGAAGGATGAGACTTTAGAAAAACACCAAACAGAAGTTCACTGAGAGCAGCTTGGCACTGGAAAAGCAATAGTTCATAGGAAGCAAATGCGAGAGAAGCATCAAGTGTGGGAGGAAGAGGGCACAGAAAAGGAATATTCGTATCAGAACTCATGGGTGAAGGTATTAACAGGAGCACTTACACAGTACAGGAAACAAGTCTGAATATTGTGAAATGTGCCAGAACAGGCAGGGATTTTTTATTGCATGAAAAGAGATTATTTTCCTATGGTTATCCCCATATGAGTTTTAATTTCTAAATAAATTAGATCACCAAACAAGTCAACTTATAGTAAAGATTTCATAGTACCTTTCCTCTGTCCATCTCTAGCTCCCTCTTAAAAGATTATTGTCTTTACCTTGTAGATTAGCAGATTTAGAAGGCATGTTTAAACATGCTCTCGACCACTTCACAAATCTGCCTATCAAAGGCTCCATTTTGCAGTTGACATCTGCCAGAAACTTCAGGTGCTCCTATGACTGGTTTTATGGAAGTGCAGATGAGGGGGATTTGCTCACAAAGGCTGGACACAAACCTTTGCAGAACTCAGTGCTCATTGGGAGCACTGGGGCTTTGTTCAGAAGCTAAGCCTTACCTCTTCAAAACAGGGCTGTTGGCTTTTCCTTTTCTTACATACATCTCTTCTGAAGTTCCTTCAAAGCAACACAGAGGCAGGAATTTGTATTTCTTTTGTGTATTTGCTTCAAAGATCTCATTAACCTTATGAAGTTACAATGTTGAGTCTACGTAATGGTGAGATGCCTTGTAATTCTGGTTTACAACTCAGCTCTCCCTCAACAGATTCTCTCAACCCCCAAGGGCTGTGCTCAGGGAAATCTTAACAATCAGGAGGGTGTAGCCGGTCTCTGTGTGACACTAAAGTGGAGTGAAGGAGCTTAACATAAAGCCAAGGTAAAGCAAAGGAGATGAGGGACTGGCAGATGAATGAAGGGCTGAATCACTGGTTTTAGGAACCCCTAGGGCTTTCTTAGTTTGTTTTGAATCTCTGCTGATCAACATTTTTCTGGCTTCTGTCTCTTTTGCTGTCTGATAGGTGGCAGACGGTTTCAGTTGAAACAAGCCCAAAGTGTTTAGGTCAGGTTTAGATTCAATGTATTTATGCCAAATTGCATCAGTACAGCACAACACCCTACATACCTTTCAGAAAACAAATCCCAAATGTAGATAAAGCATTGTCTTAAACTTGCCAATTCTTTTACGTAGAAGTTAAAATACGGTTTTCTTACTCATTTGCTGAGTTTGAATTCCCTTAAGATGAAGGGCTGGATGTTTTAATTATTACAACATCCTTTCCTTCAGCCTCCAGACACGCAACTTGCTGTGCTCGGAGCCATTCAGAGCACTGCTCATCAGTCCTGTGCTTTTACAATGTAACACTTCCCTTTTGCCCCATCCCTGGCTCTCCCTTCTCTGCCAATATAACAGAAGCCGCTTGTCTTCAATTTTAAGCTCTTTGAGAGGTTTACAGATTTATTTCTCTTCTATTACCTAAATGGTAACTCTGGGCCTATCCAGTGTTGTTTATTCACTACTTACTTGCTTTCAACAAGGACCTCAGTGGTTCTTCTCTTTTTCCACGAACCTCAACTGATGGCCAAGCTTATTTCAAACACAATGCTTTATGACATTAGAACAACTTCTGGTACAGTAGGTTGTCTGAGAACCAAATGTTCAAATCCCTTTGCTGCCACATGGCTGAAGGTTCAGCTATTGTGACAGCTGACTTCCAGAGCAATTTGTTTGTCCTGTAGCACTTTCTTTATCTCAGAGTGGATGAGAAAAAAGAAAACTGGACCAGGCTGGTGACTGAATGAATGGTTCAGGTGGCCCACAACAGATCCTGTAAGCCTTAGGTCAGGGACTGTCACTTTACTTTCTGCCTGCAGAGCACTTGTTACAGTGGAGATGTGTTTTGTGATGGCAATGGAATATTTATTATGAAAATAAAAACCATCATACTACAAAATCTTCATATGTCACAAATACTTCCTTTCCTGATATATTGTCTTTCCAAACCTTGTGCCAGAGTTCTCCAGAAGTAACAGAAATACTGATTTGTATGTTTGCAGGTGTAATTGCCTATTAAATGTGCACAAAGCTCTATATAAAGTTACTGGGCCATGTAAGCTCAGCTATCCTAATTTTTTAAAAAAACCCTCCCTTTTAAGAACTACAGGCTTTCATGTTACCCAGTATTATCTGCTAAAAATTTAGAAGTTCTTTGTGTGCTTTTCATTTATACTTCTACCATAGTAAATGGAGAGGTTGCTCATCTCTAAACAGTTGTTCACATTTCAGCATCGGTGGGATAAATATCTCTAAATATGCCCATACTACTCTACTAACTTTTGCCAATTAACTTGGACAAAATGTTGAGATGAAGTCTGGTGAAACAGTGTCCTTTTGTAGTGTGACCAATACAAGTAGTCTTGTAGTAGGAGCGTTGCAAGAACCAGAGCTAAAGGCAGTTGGAGATGCTCCAGGTTCTGTTACCTGAGCAAGTCTGAGCTTCCCCATTTTTATAGTAATGGTATCATTTGTTAACCCACATTTTCATTTTCAGTATGACTAGAAATACGTATAAAACACTCACCAGTAACAAAAATACACATGTGGGCTTAATACTTTTACATACTTTTCCTACTGTAAGGTACAATATATAAATGTCTGCAAAGAGCACAGAAAATTTGAAATAGTAGCTCTGACTAGACTACTTAAACTACAGAATCATGCCAAATCCAAGAGCAAAACATAAACTTAGAATATCCCACCAAGGAAGAACCATTATGGTAAGAGTAATCATAGGCCCTTGGAATATCATGTTGATCTGTAAAAAACACATGAAGATGAAATAATGTAATTTCCACTGACTTATAATTAAAACCACTGATGCAGCCACCCTATCCAGACTTTGGGAAACATGAGAGGAATTGTCTGGCTAAACCATACTGTTTTAGTGCTTTAATTTATTATCTTGCATATGGATTTTGCTGTAATGATGCACATCAGCTAGTGTTGGATTAGTAGTGCTCTCTATATAATTCCTATACCTGGCATAGGTAACAGGGAGCCTTTCCAAAAGATAATATGTCAAGACCAATTTGCCACTTAAATTATCTGAAAAGGAAATGTACAGTCAGTAGCACTTGGCCTTTCTTATGCTAAGTCCTTGACATAATCCCAAACATAATAAAACTGTCAGAATATTTCTTCTACTCACTTCTAATAGGACATATATTAATTAAAACAAGAAATGTGTAGTAGGATGCAGAACTTGCTCAAGTGTGCTCATGTATTGAATTTCAGAGTTGAGAATTCCTCCAGATTTCTGCTTTGCAGTCAAACATTGGTTTCTAAATCTTAGATTTTAATGGAGGTATAGAGACTGATGACTTCTCCTGGCACTTCAGAAAGGACTAACTATACACCAAAGTCAGGGTCAGGTCTTCATTCCATTTTAATTTTTTTCAAAACTCAGACCATCAGTCATCCATTTCTCTCTGGCTGGAGCTAGGCCACTGAGCCTTCCCAGCTCTCCAGAAGTGCCTCCTCTGTGGACCGTTTGGGTAATGGTCACAAACTCTCAATTCTAGTAACTGCCCCTTCCCAGATGAGTTCTTTAGATCATTGTAGGAATTAGACTTTATAAATAAAATATTGTCACTGGATGATATTTAGAATACATTTTCCAACATCTAAAGAGAAGGGCAAGAAAGTGTTTGGCTCAAAAAACCTTCCCATCTCTTTTCTTTCCTTCCTCCTCTGAAAGAAGTTGTTGCCTCAGCCATCCACATTGTCATGAGTAATCGCATTTCTAGTACAGATGTAGAGTTCTTCCCACTTGATTGCACAAGTCAGGAGGGCTGTAAGTTCAAGTATTGGTTTCCTGAAGATCGTTTGTCCAATATTTTTTGGCTTGGAGTGCAAAACTGTGAAATTCAAAAACCTAATTGTTTCCTTTTGTCTTGTTTTTTCTGTCTCCCTCAGTGAAACAGACCTAAATTGACAGTCACAGTTTCTCTTTTAATATAGACTGATTCATAGTGCTTAATATTTGTCATTGTTGGTCATGGTACATTCAAGCTGTTTGCTATCTGAATTTCTTTGAACAAAAAAAGGTATCTAATGGTAGAACTTTCTTTCTTCATCTGTAAAGCAACGTACAATATCCTTAGTGCTGGAACTCCTAAATCAAATTATGTTTAGCTCCATAATTCAAGTGGCTCCATTTTTTCTCTTGGTCAAATGCAGATGGTTAAATAGTTTTTTGAATATGAACCATAATGTTTCATCATACAATTAACTCAATGATCAAGCAGATAATTATCTTATCTTAACTTTAAAGAAGTTTATTCATTACCAGAGGTGTTTCAAGTAACTAGATTCTATTATATCCTGAAAGAAAAACCTCACAAGTGCTAATGACCTCAGTATAGTGAAGAGGCATTTAAGATTTTTTCCCCCTCATAAATATATCTGCACACTTAGGCAGTCTAAACTCATATGGACTACTGCCACAGTAGGCAGAGAAAGACCTAAACTCAAATCCATTCCCCCCCAGAAGCCTAAACTAGTTACTCTTCTTTGTTTTTGTATTTGCAAATATCTTTTAAACCAAAGACAAAACTATTCTAGCTGAGATTACAGCTACAGTGGAAGCATTTCACATTTTAACATTCATTCTTACTCTCATTACCCAGGGTAGAGGAAAAACTATATATTGATTTTTTCCCCTTGATTCTTCACAAAGCAACACTGAACATAACTGAGGTTTAGGATGGCTTCATTTTTGATGTTTCTTGGTTTTGAGCTTCAGCTTTTGTGTCTTTCCTGAGTTTGAGTTTATATGAAAAAGGCAACACTGGAGGTACACAAAGTGAAACATACTATGCTCTCTAATCTGCTGGTTTTCCCTGCTGTACCATGGCATCCTCCCTGTTTCTCTTCCTCTTTGGTGCTACAGTAAGGCTAGATCCAAAAAGAGCTTAGATATGCTCTCAGAATGGAATCCAGATTGCTGTGCTAGGTGCCAAGGTTTTCTTTGCAACAGTAAGAAAAAAGAAAAAGATTATGCTAAGCTTCAGAAAAGTAACCCAGCCAGTCCCCTGAGCAAACCTAGATGATTGGGAGATCTAGGCAACAGGAAACATATTAGAAATACAAGCAGTATGTTCTCTGAAATATTACCTCTCTCTGGAGCTTAAGTGCATTACTCCCAACTTTTGTGGTTGCATATTTAGTAGTAAGCAAAATAAGCCACAAACCATTCAGTGATCCTAGGATTAGCTGGCATATGACATTTCAGCTAAACCCTCTTCCCCACCACAAAAGAGTAGCCACAACAATACGATCTATTTGCCTGTGCTGACTCCTGAGTCAGATCTGGGCACTGCTGTCAAGAGTGTTCCTTGGCCTGGGCCAGTGCTTCCACTGCTCCTGCCAGGGATTTGGCTGTGTAAGTCATTGTGTGACAGCTCATGGGCACATGCCTCGGCTTTGTCACATTCACTGATGCAGGTATAAGTTGTAAGGTATCTTCATCGCTTCAAAATAAAGGAGGCACAAACCCTATGTCTTCTCTCTCAAATAATGTCTCTAATTATTGTTATGCTTTTTAAGCTGTGCTACTTTTTAAGGGGAGTCAGACTTCAGTTTGTCTCATATCTTCTTTTTGAACTCTAGATCTCTGAAGTGTGATTATTAAAAACTTTGTGCTCTGTAGTTCCTGTATTGTACACACATATTAAGACATGTCAGGTCATGTTCTCTACTTTTCTGTGATAAGACCTTTGAAAATACCAGCTCGTATCAGCCTGATTTTTCACAGGCTGAGCTGCAGCATTCTCATCTTCAAAGCCTAAAGTAATTGATCATCTCTCTTCTCTTCTATCTGGACTTTGTCTGAGACAGATCCAAATAAGTATCTCATGTGTTTAGCTTTTTTGTTGTTCTAGGAAATTTCTATCACAGAGTTATTTGCTCTCTGCTGTCCTTCGACTGTATGATTGCTTTGACACTGAAGTTCAAAGAGGGAGGTTAAACAAACATTAATTACTGTTATTATTACCATCCTCAGGGTATCAATATAGAATATTTAGCATTTTTATGTAACATTTGATTGAAGTAGGGAAAAGGTGAGCAACTGCAGGATGATAACTGTGAATAGAATAATCCCACATGAGGCTGGAAAAGGCCACAGATCACCTGCACCTTGCTGCTTTGTTCTCTGTTGATACTCCTAGAACTAGAGATTGGGATGTTTTGTTACAAGCATGCAAGTTAAAGGGATGAAGGTTCTTTCAGTAGATGAAATCCTGAGGCCATACAACCGTTATCCAATTCTGCATTAGTTGCAGAAACATGATCATCAAGGAGTTCACTTGAGCAGAGATTCACAACAGCAATTAAACAGCAATGCAGGGCTCTTGGCAAACTGATTCTTGTATCAGCATTCACAGTTGTGACAACCCATCCTCCCTATAAACATATGGAGGAAATTTCACCAGTGACTGCACAATATCTAATATCTGGGCAAGGAGATAAAATAACCAAAGTCATATAAAAGTTATATAAAATTGTGAATAGTATGGAGAGGGCAATGATGGCTTGGTTATCTGCTGTTTTCCAGCACAAATATGAGGGCACATCACATGAATTTAGAGATTTAATAGAAACAAAAGGAGATGGTTTTCTGGCAGTGGGTAGTAGTTCTGCAAAATTCCTTGCCAAAGGATGTTGTGTACACAAGAAGTTTATGTGGATTCAATAAAAAATTAGTCATATACTTAGAAGGGACATCTGTTGGGGGTTACCAAACAGAAAAACCACACTAAGCTTGGGAATTCTTATACTGAAAAGAGCTGAAAGATTTAAAAAGATGATGAGGGGAGGATCCTGTATTTTTGGCTGCCTGCTTCCTCTTCCCTGGCATCTGCTTACATACTCTGGGCTTTGGATCTGGCTGTTTAGAAGTCCACCAGCCCACTGGTAATGGAACATAAAAGACCTCAAATGTTCTTCATTCAGGTGGCTTCAGGGAAATTCAGGGGAGGGAGGAGCCCTCTCTGCAGGTGCTGAACATGGCACACTGCAGCTGGGAGGCCTTGGGACTAGCCAGAGCTCTTGATCCCAGCTGCACAAGATTGCACAGAGGGGTAGTCTGGGTGCTGTAGCTAGGAGATGGCCTGGAACTGCTGCAGCTTTGAGCAATTTGAGGATGGCTTCTTTCATGAGATCGTATCTTGCTCTCTGTAGGTGTAGGGGCTCCAAGAGCCATTCTGGTCATGGCATGGGGGTGGTTTTCTTCTTTTTACGAGGCAGGGTGCAGGGGAAATTAGTGCAGAGAGAGATCCAGGGGAAATGATCTGCCACCAGCATACCTCATCCAACAAGCAGCAGGGCATGGGATCCATTCTCCTGATTGCTCTATTGCACTATTCAATTTAATTCATTTTCATGCCAGTTTTATTATTCTCTTCCTTGAAACTAACCAGAATGAACTCCTAGGCTTACTCAGCATGCAAACAAAGTCTGTACAAATTGTGTACACAGTTGACTATTGTTCGTGGTAGTGAAGGTGATGTTATAACCTCCAGCACAGTCTGTACTGAGCATTTCAAGAGCACATCAGAGGAAGGATGGCTCCTGCACGCTCAGGCCAGCCGATAACTGTTCACATTAAGAGAAGAACAATATCTTAGTCATCCCTTTTAAACTTCTTGCTGATGTAGGAAATATAGGCAGGGATCGGCTTCCAGTATATGGACTATTCCAAGCCTGGATCAGCAGTTCTAGTTGATGAAAGCAGTATGGGGATTCAGTTCTGTAAGGGTTGGATGTGACATAACCCTAAACCCTTGCTTTACATCCTGCTCTTGGCCCCTCAGACTCCTGAAGTACACTGCTGGAAATGGGAAAATCAGAGATGGACCTCCCATTTGAGCTAGTGCAGCTGTACATGTGTTTTTTGATAGAACTTGGCATAGATGCTGATATTTAGGCTCCCTATTCCCAATCCTTTATCCAAGGCTAGAGACATCTTTGCATTTCCCCTCTTTCTCTCTGAGTCGAAACTGAGTGGCTCAGATGAGGGAGACAAAGCAATGCCTGCTGCATGCACCCAGAGTATTTGCTTGCAAGGGTCAAGTTGCTTGGTGGAGTCAGGGGTAAAACACTTTCAGGCAGAAGTTTCAATGCCTGGAAATCTTAATCCATTAAATTTAGTTGCCGAGTGTCTTCTGGTATCTTCAGAAGGAGGTGGTCACTGCACAGGAGTTTTAAGAAAATGCCGATTTTAGCCCTGTGGTTTCCATTGTGGCAGATGAGAGCAGTCAGGGCTGTGCTTGACCTTCAGGATGACCTATTCCTCTGTACTGCAGGAAATCCCTTGACAAGCTGCACCAGCAAGAGGCTGGGAATGACAACGGCAGCCAAAAGGGAGGAGAGCTATAGAAAGGTGAGGCAGGGAGTAGACTGCAACAGCCTGAAGGGTCACTGAACATGAAGTGTGCTTTATGTCACTGTGTCAAAATTATCTCCCCATGGGATGGCTGTCTCCTGACATACAGATATTATTGCTATGGAGGGGACAGCCTACTCTAAATCCTCAAGTGGGGGAGGTTAAAAGAGAATAGATCATATTGTAAGACTGAGGTTAATATAGAATAGATCATATTGTAAGACTTCCTGTCCCAAGGGCAGCTTAGCATATGTCTGGAGAATAAAAACTTTTAAAATAATTTATGTTCAAAGGTTTCCCCTCATCTTCCTGATTTTCCTGTGAATTGCATTTATATGTTCTTTTCTAACATAGCAATTTTTGTAAGGATGAAGGCCCACCCTCGTCAGACCATCATTCTGGTAGGACAGAACTCTTTTAGTTAATTTGCAGTCTTTGGAATTGACTCAAGAAAGAATAAGTACACAAAAAAGGAGCCTCAATCTCTGATATTATGGCATCTCTGATATGTACATACTGCTCCTCTTGTCTTGGAAATCCATAGGAATTTTCTAGTCTTTTATAAGAGCAGCATAATTCAGAATACAATATATGTATCTTAGTGATTTATGTATCTCATGTATTTAGAGTGCTGGGCTTATGTTTTCCTATATTTATTAGTTTAGTTATGTATCAATAATCCTGAAACATAATGCAACAAATCTCTGTTGTTTATGCTAACATTGTTACCTATAACACAGTGAAGCTGAAATTCATTGGGATGAGCAGGGTTCATTTATATCGTTAAAGATCTAGCATAGTCTGTGTTTTGCAAGTAATTGTTACACACATTTTCTTTTTATTTTGGTCATCAGTTCTTCTTGCATTATATACAGTTGTTTAATTAGGTCAGGAACATAGATAGTCGATGACAATTTAAGAATAGTTTCCTGATAAGCAGTTGGAACAAAATTCTGCAAAATCTGCAAGGATTATAACATTTAAATCTCTTGTGATGGCTTAGAGTTCAACCAGAGTAAAACTCATAAAATACACTATAACTGAAATCATTCTTACTCATGGATAAAGTTTTGAAGGCAACACTTATACTTGATAAACTACAAGAATCTTAAGGTCATTATTTATTTTATAGGATTGTATGTGATGTACATAATAGCTTAAATGTTGCTTGTACCTGTTTAAAAGCTATGAGGACATTTATAGTGCCAAAAAAGACTTCAATTTTTTCTAAGTTATAAACACAACCGAATGGAAGCAAAATAACTGCAGACTATGGCAAAAAAAAAAAAAATCTAAAGAAGTAAGATTAGGCAATTAGAGATCAATTATGCCCTGGCCAAACAGGGAGAGGAAAAGCACCTCTAGAGGTCATATAAATCCAAGTTCTCCTCTGGTAGCAGAAATTACACAACATTTTGAGAAGTCTGTGGATCTCTAGATGATACTCCAGCAAATAATTTTCATTTGTGTATCTGCAAAAGCCATCAGCAGCAGAACAGCATCAGGCAGCCTGGAGCAGATTTACAGTCCTGGCTGCACCTGGTAAGGAGCAGGGCTGCTGGTACATCCTGACATGGCTGCACAGAGCTGCAGCCTTCTGCTCCCCCAAGTCACAGCAGGTTTTGTCTCTGTGCAGGCACTGTGAAAATGGAGAGAAAAGGCATTGCCTGATTTATTAAACTCACAGCTCATAGTCAGGATGGACTTGTTATGACAGTTACATGTGACTTAAGAGCTTAGGTTAATCCAGCCAGTCTGTGAATTTTATAACAATGTGGACTGTGGTTTAAAATCAAAGATAATTTTTGGCTAGTTTAGGTCCTTAGGAAAAAGTCTTGTTGTGCCCCTGTTTTTCATAGATATTCATATCAGAATATCTATCTACTAGGAGGGAGTATCCTCAGTTATCTCAAGTGGTTTGTCCCCAATTAATTCATTTTCTCTAAGCTAACTTCACACCAGTTGAGAAGTTTGTCCACTGACTTTGCTCAAGAAGAACATAAACCAGACATGAGCTAACAGTTCAATTGAGTCCTTTAGACTGACATTTAAATAATGCATAATCAGAGAAAGAAAAACTTGTTCCAATTACTGCCTTCTTTCTACTTCATACTTAGAAGCATCCCTGTGATGTTTAAGTATATGCTGATTTTATTAATTTGTGAGTAAAGACAGTCTCTTCCCAGACTGTTCATTAATGTTGATCCTTACAGTGTTCCCACATCAACAGCTCTTTATCAGAGTTTTATAGTACCCATGTCCCACTTTCTGTTCAGTATTTATTCTTTGAGATTATCTTTTTGCTCAGAGTGACTCTCTTCCTGGTTTATGACTTGTTTACAAGGATCTCCTTAGTCACACACATGTTGATGTAAGCTTTTGGATGAACTTTTCAGGCAATCCTCTTGGGGCTAGAATTCACCCCACCTTTTTTGCTGAATGGTGTCCTCCTTTGCAATTGCTGCCAACTCCTCACATGTTTTAAACTTGTCATGGGTTATGTTACAGCAGCTAAGAAGTCAGTCCCAGAAATGATTCCTACACCATTACTTGTGATGTAACCTACTGCTCTTGTATAAAAATGGCAATCATATCTCTGCTGTTGAAAGAAGCAGTAAAGTTAGAACAGCACTCACCACTAAATTAATAAAAGTAGCCTAATCATGGCTCTAGATCAGGTAAGGATTGTGTGTTGTGCTGTTTTGTGATAAAATGGAAGAGGGAATAAGAAATCACTTTTATAAACTGCAGACACGGAGTTTTCATTGCAGATAAGGAAGGAAATTATTTTGCTTTGGCTGCACCCACTAAACAAATATTTCATTGAATCACAAATTGCCCCTACATTTTTGTTGGGAAGACATGAAAACCAGAATGACAACATCTTTTTGTGGAGACACTGAAGCACTCAGAGCTCTGTAATGGATTTCTGAGAACACAGCAACCTGCAGAGAAATGCACAGACTTGCCTTGAATTCAGAATTACTTTGAATATAATTTGGGTGCTTGGGTGTTCAACCACAGAAAGGCCCTGAGGTAACCTTCCTGATCTCCAAGTGCCTCTCCAGGAGTACAAATCCTGTGCCATGTCCACTCTGTGAAGTCTCAGACAACTGAAGCAGAACCTCTGGTCTTCACAAACAGAGTGGTATGAAACACATTATGATCTAGGTCAGGAGTAAATAAAACATTACACCAGGAGTATTTTAAATTTAGACTCTCAATAGCACTCTGACTCCAGAACAGACAATACTAAGGCGACCTGTCACTGTCAACATCTCTCCCATGCTTTCTCGCAGCTGTACAGATGGAAACCAGGGGATACTGAAGTTGAATGCTGAAAGCTCTACTGGCAAAGCTTTTAGACTCAGAATTTGACAGATCTTTTGTTTTTAAAACCCGTTTGCAAAATACAAGGGTTTTTTAAAAGGTTTATTTTCCCCTTAAGGAGTCTAAGCAATTGGTGCCAACAGGCCAGCTGTCAAGTCCCAGTACTATATATCTATGTAGAGTGAAGTTGGATTAATGGAAAAATTCATAAAAAAGCATTTCAGTGTTGAGGTTTCCAAATTGTTTGTGTTAATAATAAGGGGATTGGGAAAAATAATCTGAGATTATTCATATCTGGTTCTGGTTTCTCAAATCTGGCTCAAGTGGACTAAATCAAAAAGAGATTATAAACTGTTATGGACTCCAGAATAGGTAATGAATTGACTGTATGCCATTGTCAATCTTTAATAATACAAAAAATAACAATGAAACTCTTTAAAAATCAAGATGAATACATAGTATCCATTAATATGGATCCCATTAACCCCATATAAAAAGAGCAAATGGGATTTTGAATGGTAATGATTCACTGGACAATAGGGAATTTGAACGAGATGGATTATAAGGACAAACTATCTAGAACATCTGCTAATTTACCAGTCTTAAAATAGACTTATGACAACAGCAGCATGTGCAGTCAAATCTGCCAAGTATCAGTTATTTATTAAGTGTAGTTGAAGACTGTATAATTGCTTTACAAGAAATAGTTATTTTCCAAAACTATATCTGATTGAAAGATGAGACAATTTCTCCTAATACTCCAGTCCTTCACTCACTGTATCTTAAACTTAGGGTGGTGGTAATTGGATGATCAGCTGTGCAGTTACAGTTGTTTGTTCATTGTTCTAAAGCAAAACTGTATTTTCCCCCAGTCTACCCTATAACCTCCTCCTCTGTGAGCCAGAACATTATGATTTTGCTCAGTGTATTGTCTTCAGCAGCTTCCAAAGGACTGACTCTCACCTGCCCCTTGTATCTAAACATTAAAAAAAACTCAACCATTTTGTTTGAGAGTGGTTGACCACTCAAACAAAATGTTCAGAGAAACCGTGGCATCTCCATCCTTGGAGATATTCACACCCATCCTGGACACAGGCCTGAGCAACCTGCTTTGAGCAGGTGGGTGGGCAACAGGCTCTCCAGAATTCCCATCCAATCTCAACCAGTTCTGTGATTCTTTTATTTTCACTAGCAACAGATACATGTTATCCTTAAAAGGCTAAATGGGAAAAACATTCTTCTCTTTGCTTCCAGTACGGCAGCAAAATGTTTTTCCAATGATAAATGAGAGTCACTAGTTTACACAGGAATGCCAGATTTTTAAAAAATGGGGCCTGCAGATATTTAGGCAGCTAAGTAGCTTCATTTTAAGAAATGCTGAACTGGTCTCCCCAAAATTCTATGAAAATCAGGCCAGTATTGGTTTTGCACCCTGGAATCCTGGGTGTATCAGGTGGTTCCTTCACTGTTGAACTCTTGCACCATTTTACATGAACAGCTTTACTGGTCCTCTTTCCCTGATAGCCTGAGACTCAGGCAATCATCTGCATCACTGAAGTGAAACACTTTCTCAGCTTCCTTCAGGCAAAAAGCAAATGGGTAAAAATTAATCAGACTCTGAAGGCAGAAGAAGAAAAAAGGGGTCTGGATAAAGAATTAACATTCTGAAGTGGAATTTGGACTCTGAAAAACATGTTTGTTAACTAGGGCCAGGTGACAAAATCCTTACTGGCTCTTCCTTCCAAGGTGTCTTTGTTATATTGCTATAAATTTAAAATGCATTCTCCTATTTGTTTGTTTTGGCAGGCGTGAGCAGAGTTGTTCATTAATTGTGAGCCAGAAAAATGGAAGTTCCTACAAATATGTTTTCAGAGATGAGCCATTGGTGTTAGGATCCTGATCAAATTATCTTCTTACTACCACTTTCTTATGAAAAAAAATGTGAATACCAGAAAGATATCAATCAGTGTTTATGCCATACCTTAATGGTGAGAGCACTGTCTGTAGAATTTGCAGAGCTGAGTTTCATTTCCTGTTCAGTCTGAAAGGGTCCAAATTCAGAAATTCTCCATTGTAGGGAAGTTCCTTAACCCTGTAGCTGAGCTGGGAACAGTCAGACACTTTTGCATCCCTCCTTTTAGTATTATGCTGTTAAGCAAAGGCATGAAAGATTTATGAGCTCAGCAAGCAAAACACTAAAAGAAGTTTAGTCTTTCAGCTGAAAATGAAGAATTTTATTTTGCTTCCTGCCTTGGTCCCTGTTTAAACATTTTTCATTAAGCAGTTGTTAAATGGCATACAGAAACAGGAGCCCAAAGCATCCTGATGTTTTCCATTCAGCAGGAATGGATCCTTCTTTTAAAGCACTGAGGAGGAGGAGGCCATGATTCCAAGGGTCAGTTTGCTTCCTAGCAAGCATGAAACCTGGGATCCAGGTCTGTTTTAACATTAGAGATTCAAAATTCCTTTCCAGAAGACTGCCTTACCCACAAAGACATATTAGGTATTTTAGAGGGAATATGCAATTGTTTTCCAGTTGGCCCAGTATGCAATTCAAAGGCCAAATGCAAAACAAAACAAAATGGAAGTTACTTTATACTATAGACTGGGGGCACAGAGAAGACCTAGTTTCTAAACTTTTTTTTTCCTTATTCCAATGGTACTGTTTAATGCAAACTGCATAAACAGCTAACAGAGCAGGAAATTGAACTCAGATGTAAGTTGAAATCGTCCGAGGTGAAAGAAACTGTGAAACCATAAGGCTCTCCCTTTTGCTGGAGAGTTGCATGAATGCTCATCTGTTATGAAAATGCTGGCATAAAGCTGGCATGGTACAATTTAAAAGAGGTGGGCCTGAGTTTTTATTTACTCAAAAAAACTTTCATGGAGGTGAGATTTGAAGTGAATACAAGCAACTCCACCCTAGCTCTGGAGACCACAGGCTGGAGGGCGGCAGAGCACTCGAGTCCACACTTGTGATTGATGTTTTTGTTCCTGGGTATCTTTCCATTTCTTGTGTAGGTACTGGGTTGCTCTAATGAGACACCTCATTCTCCCACCCAGTTCAGGGCACTGTGGTTTAGCTCCTTGAGGAGCAGTGAGAGATAGTGTGGTGACCAACTTTGAGGTGTCTCCTCCCTTCACCAGCCCAGGTTCCAAACTCTGCATTTGTTTTCTTGCCTGGAGGATTACTCTAGTCGTACTTATTTGTGTATTTTTAATACATATGCACAATTCTTTGAAGATTTCTAAATGTTGACTTACAGCATACCCAATTTTTAATCTCATAGTAAATCTCCTGGTCCTCATTAAAATGAATAACATACATTTATATGGGTATAATTCATTTTGCATTAAATAATACAGCTACAGCAAGAGCTACAGCTGTAATACATCTTACAAGGTAAAGATCAACAAAAATGAATCTTATGTGCTGTACCATTAGCAAATCACTGATTCTTTCTCCAGGTGGAGGCAGGCATCTCAAGAGGGGAAAAATATTTCTAGAATGACAGTAAATTAGTTCAACAGTAAACATGCAGCAATGAATTCCTGGACTAGAAGAGCATGGCTATTCTGCTGCAGAAATTAGCCAAGTTAGTTGGGAAAATTTTTTGAATGCAGTCAGAAAATATCCCAAATGGCACCGGAATCTAACAAATGCAGATGCAGTTTTCCATCCTTTCTTCATTGCTCTGTGTATGAAGTAGAAAAGGATTTAAAAGGAAGTTGATGTCAACAGAAGTGAGAGTGCCTTGAAAGTACAGCTTCTCATGAACCTGACTACATTCTCATGGTTACTAGATGATTATCTCCTCACCCAACTCAAACCAGTCCATCTAAGGCATATCGATGTATCACACATAATAATTAAAGCAAGCACAGCTTAGGGGAGATAAACTGAAAACCCTGACAGATCTTCAGCTGGTTTAAATCAGTGCAGATCCACTGATGTCAACAGGCTTTTGCCAATTTACACAAGCTGAGAATCATGTCCCGTGTGTCCGCATTTCATCCAAGCCCAGTTTGGCCTCATTGCAGCTAAAGTGTGAGATGAAGATGTTTCAAAAAAGCCACTCTATTCCCTTCATCCCATACCATCTTGGTGTCAAAGTGGCTCCTTGCCTAATTTAGGAAGCAGCTCTGGCTGCTTGGGTACCTCTTCTGGCTGCTGCAGTGCAGCAGCTTTCAGGGTGGTAGCACAGGAAGAGCATCACAGGGAGGAAACACTGAGGAGGAGGAAAAGGTGAAAAGAAAGAACAATGAGCTGTAGAAATAAAACAAGCTTTGCCACTAACTTTCTTGGACAAATCTGGTTGGTTTTAAACTATCACCCCATATTTTTCCAAGTCACTGACCAACTTCTGAGTTTTGGTGTTTGACATTCCATCTGAGTCACCACAGAATTTTGTACTGGATCTGTTCATCCGTTCATTCTCCTGGTCTGTTGCCTCTGCAACAGCACCAGAACAGCTCTACAATTTATTTCAGCGCCTTTTTGGGTCTCTAAGCTCCATCACATATTTTTTTCATTCTTGGGAAAAGTACAAAAAACCCAAACCCAGATTTCTCAGCTCTTCCTTCCTTAATGGTGTCTGATGTCTGGACTCACAGGATGTTCTTAGTTAGTGATCACGGTCTCCTGATGTCAGAACAAACTATCTGATGCTTGTCAGCTATTTTCCACATTTACAAGGAGCCTTTGTGGCCACAGACAGATCTATTTATTTCATAACCTTTTCCTTCCAAACTGTTCCCATTTTCTACAGATCTTTCACCATCTTTCATTCATTTTTTTTCTTTCAGTTGCCAGTATTGGTATGGTATGATTGAGTCACTATGCTTCTGTGCCACCTTCATTTTTGTTTCCCACAGGAAATGAGGTAAAACAAATGGATCCACAAACTAGTGTGGAAAATTAAAGTTTATTTTTGGTTTTTAAATCATGCATAATTCTTTTCTGAGATTTGTGACAACAAACAAGAGACTTAGTCTATGACCCATTTAAACTTGTTTGGTGTTTCCAGCGAGAAACTCTGAAAGAGAAAAAAAAAAAATCAACTGTCTGCTTCCCACAGAATTCTAAAAGAAAGTAAGTGACTTTTAAAGTGCTACTTTTGAAAGTGCTACTTCTTCTTGAATTTTATTTCAGAAAGTTGAATGAAATTGTATATGTGCAATGGACTGTCCATTTACCCCACATATACGAATTCATGACAACTTTTGATATTGTTCTGGTAGTTGTCATTATGTTGTGAAACTTTACATTAACTTCCAGTTTTTATGTTAAATTCTGTTGTTTTATTATCAGAAACATCCATCTGTGTGACTGTTTTGAGTGACCAAAGACTGTCCATTGTTTATTAGCCGGGAATATTTGAGATTTACAGCTCTGCCTGCAATAGATGGAAACAATGCTGAGAGCTGGAAAGCGACGTAAGGATTTACACCAACCAGCAGTGCAGCCTGACACTTCTCTGTTGTGTTTACTGCCAGCAGTGCAGTATCCAGATCTCACACGCAGTTTGCATTAAAGTTGGTGGGAGATGTTTCGGTGGAGACAGCCGTGAGGGCACGCATTACCCCAATGTGTTTGACACATGCACAGCCTTGCACCAGCCCTGGCAGACACTCTCACACGATATCTCACCAGGTTGTCTCTCATTATTCAGAGAAGGGCCATGCAATTGAATATATCTCTATTGACAGAGAATTTGCATGATTTTGTCTTGGCTGAAAACCTGGTCCTCAGGTTGCTACTAGGGGCACGCTTTCCTTCAAAACAGCTCCCTTTTTCTTTTTCAGTGGTTATGATACTCCGGGACAAAAGAGACAGAGATAAAAGATGAAAATTAAACCAAACATCTGAAGACTTAAAAGCTAAATTTAGATTTTGACTCTGTAAACATGACTCAAAGTTATTGAAAAATTCGAGATTATTCAGGCTTCCAGAGAGGAAGGTTTTTCTTGTGTAAAATCTGGACACTGTTTTTTATAGACACACACTTATATATCCTACTGAGCACACCTTTTATTTCAAAAGGGATTTCAGGAGAGAAAAAATCTGTCTTTTACATATACCTGCTACCATGGTTATAGTATTCTGACATCTCATACACTAAATCTTGCTTGCTGTTGAGTGTGCCCTCTTCAAGGCAGCGGAGTTTGCCCTGGATAAATATTAACAGAATATGACTGTGAATTTACCCCTATATTTATTTCCTGAAAACATGCAATTAGAGAAGAAAGAGACACTAAAGATACAGAAAATGAAAATACTTGGGACCCACTTTTTTCCCAATAGCTACATATTACATATTGAAATATGCTTGAACTATTTTACTGCTTTGCTCGGAGATGATACACAGTGGTAGTTTGCAAGGGGAGAGAAGGTAAAAGGAAAGACATGCCAAAGATATGCAGCAATAAAAACATTTTGAGGCTGGAGTTTCCTTATTTTTTTAGCATCAGTCCTAGAAAAATATGTATTTTGGCTAGCAGGTTTTGCTTCAACCTACTTCGAGGGCAACCTTTATTATGATCACAAGCAGCCAAATACAAGCTGTTACAATGCTACTGATGACACTGGTTTACATCCATGTTGAATCTGGCCTATGATTGTGCAATTATTGAAAGAATAAATTAAACAGTTAAGTCACTAAACTAAATATCATGTTAAGCCAGAAGAAGAAATGTAAAAAATCTAACATTGGGTTGAAATACTTAAATCAGCAACAGTTTTCCACTTTTAACAGCTGGAAACAAGATGTATTTCTCAATTCTTTGAAACATAGTGGATTTTTTTTTACTTCATCTCACACTGTTAATATATATAAGCTAGGCTAAGTACTTAATTCTGCACAATACATATAACAGCACACAAGCATAATTTCCTTGTGAATTGCTAGTGTTAAAAAAAGTTATTTTTAACTGATTTAATGAATTTATATATATATTTATACAAGCTTTTTAATGAGACAATTTTCAAGTGCATATTATTTTGAAAATCCCACAATGTGGCTTTCGTTCCTTACTAGATCTCTGCAAATAATCTCTCTCATACTTGAACCATGCCAACTTCTACTTTCCAGCATGTACACTCACTGTAGTGCAAAGCTGAGCGTTCTGTGGCACTGCCTGGTTACTTACCTGACTACTTTTGTGAGAAATACACTACAGGGAGAAATGCAGACATTTGGGGAAATGGGTGTCTTGTTTTGCATGCCTGGGGACAAAACCTATTGTCAGGCATCCAGGTGTGTTACCCTGTGTAGTGCTGAGCAAGAGCTCCTCTGCAGGTCTATAAATGTCACAGACCATACTCAAGATCAAACCTGGTCCCAAACTGTTAAGCTGTGCTTTCACCAACACCCTATACACCATTCTTTCTATGTGGATATTTTGAGTTTTAGTAGTGATATATTTTTCCAAAAGACCAGATGGAATTTATTATGATTTGAACTATTATAACATTAGAAAAATAGGACCTTTTTTCAGATGACACGGCTTTCTTAGCTCTTTGCACCATGAATGCTGTATTTCTGTATTTTAACCACACAGTTGAAACCAGAAGTTTTTGTGTCAAAGAAAAAGGAAAAAAAGATTAAGGATACACTGAAGTACCTGAGGTTTGTACAAGCCTAAGACCTAATTTTGGCTCTCAGTGCAGTGCCTCTGTATCTTGGATAAAGCTGTTTGGGTTGCAAAAGTTAAAAATCTACCATCTGACACTGAAATGATATGTTTGTTGACTTAATAGCATGAAAATAGGATCATGTTGGAGACACAGAATCACAGAATCATTAAGGCTGGAAAACACCTCTAAGATCATCAGGTCCAATCATTAACCCAGCAATGCCAAGTCCTCTACTCAAACATGTCTCTGAGCACCACAGCTACACATTTTTTGAACACATTACAGGGACAGTGATTGCAGCACTACCCTGGGCAACCCCCTCCAATGCCTGACCACCCTTTCAGTGAAGAAGGCTTTGCCTAGTATCCAATCTAAACATTCCCTGGTGCAACTTGAGTCCATTTCCTCTTGTCTTCCCTCTTGTTACTTGGGAGAAGAGCTGGACCCCCACCTGGCTACACCCTTCTTTCAGGGAGTTGTAGAGAGCAATAAAGGCTCCTCTGAGCCTCCTTTTCTCCAGGCTAAGCAACCTCAGTACCTTCTGTCACTCCACACAAAACTAAATAAAACCTAAATCTTTTTGACAGTTAGCCCAGTTCTTCACTCATTTAGGATTTTCCTGCTAAGGGTTAACTTAGCAGGAAACTTAACTTAAAGAGTATATGACATACAAATGCAAATTCAGTGAATTAGCACTGGAACTATCACCTTTCCCTGGGCAAGAATTAGGATAAATTAATAAAGTGATAAGTGATCCCTGTGTCGTCCATAATCCCAAACCCAACAGCAAAGTACCCAAACAGCATTTCAAGCAGGGATGAATTTTCAGCTCTTCCAGAGAAATAAAATGATGTCATACTTGCACTTGCTCAGAAGACACGGGACATGGAGGTATTTAGTGTGAGTGAAGGAGAATGAGTCAAATCCTCATCTACTGTGAATCAGTGCCATTGCACAGGACTGATTAAATTATCTAATTAACAACACTTGGTGTTACACTCAAGAGACCGATAATTAGAATCGATTAAAGAACAGGGAGCTTTGCATTCAAAATTGTTTTTCATTTCATGTAAATTTGATATAGAGGGCCACAGATGAGCGAATCAACTTAGGAGTAGCTCACTTATTCTAAGTAACAGTTTTACTGTATCTCGTTTTCTTCCTTTGATTATCCATAGTGTCTGTGCACTTAACTTATATCACATTTGTCTTTTAGACCACTGCAACAAGGTGAAACAAGTTTTCTCCCAAAACCTTTAAATTTGTAAGAGGCCCATGAAATAGGCAGGTACGCTAAATTTAGTGCCTATGAAAAAGTGTCAATAGTAGAAAAAAATAACCCTGCAAGTCAAGAGAGGGAAAAAGGAGGAAAACTACTGATGATCTTTCCAAAACAGGCATTTTCCAAAAATTATGTCATCATAACTAAGGACAATCTGAAATTTTAGGTCAAACTTTTGCAATTGTTTGAAGTAAGAGTAATAATTTTCGCTTCATTTAAAATGTTTTTCATGATTAGGTTATTTTAAAAGCTTTTTTCCTTGATTTTCTTTGTTTCCAAGCAAAATATTTTATTATCTTGGAGTGGCATGATTTCATTGAGAGAACTTTGTAAAGAAGGATTCTGATATTTTTAAAATTTCCCCCAATTGCCTTCAACCTCCATTTCCTTTTCAGCTTTCTCAGTCCCCTATGCCTTTTCCCTTTTTCTTATTGTTGCTAAGCTGCAGAAAGTAACCTCTTGTTTTAACAAATTTATATATTTGAATTCAGCAGAAACTCCACACTTGGGGTCATCTTAATATCTTATTTTTAAAAAGGTAATAATAATACAGGTGAAACTGTAATCATGGAAAGCACTAAAGAAAATACAGAGGAATTGTCAATACACACACAGAGTATGGACTCAATACTGTTGTTGTCACACAACATTTTACTCTTAATTTTTAATAGGAAATGGAAAACCTGTGCAGAGAAGTTGTTTTGCCTGAGAGGTCTGGACTGCCTAGAAGAAGGATCCCAGCTCTGGCAGCCCTCAGCACAGGTTAGTGGCTGCTGCAATGACCTGAAATAGATAATTTAGAATGGTTTCTTGAGTCTCGGCCCTGCTATCCATTACCCAGGCCTATTTTAAAATAGATTTATGCATGTGTGCATTGCAAGCAGATTTCCAAATTAGATTAGTTTTTTTTTTTCCTCTAAGTTACTTGGAACAACTTGCCAGTTAAAGGAGTGTTTGTTAATTGCCTTAAAAAGGGTATTTCCTATTACCACCCTGCTCCTTCTGGAAAACATATATTTAGTCCGTTTTTGTCAGTGTCATACGTGTTGGATCTTTTTTAAAACCTGATAACCAGATTACTTGAGAAACTGGAACTCTTCCAAGACAGCCGTTTCAAGTTTCTTGGTAAATAGTCTGTACATTGTATATATTTGCGAAATGTACATTATTTACTTTATAAAGTCTTCTGATCTTCCATAAATCTCTGCTCACAGAGTAAATTTTAAGGCACTGTTTCCCAGTTCTTAGGAGCTGGCCTCTTCATCTCTGTAATACCACACATGAAGTCACATGGAAAAAGGTTCATGTGGGATGTCTTTGAAGTGTAGCCATCGGACATCAGATGGACCAGCTTTCCAAAGTGAGAAATACAAATCATGTCTGTTTATTGTCTCCATGAAAGAAATTCAGTGCTTTGTTTGGAGTCTATTCTGAGGTGAGCACATGCTTGTCTCTTGTCACTGAATGACACCTTTTCAATAACGTGAAAAAATACAGTGAAAATGGTGAAATCCTGTTCTTAACATGATTTGATTCTTAGACGATATGAAGCTTGCAGGATGATTTTTTTTGTCATTTTTGGTGGCAGTGGCTTTAGTTTGTTATTTTTTTTGTTTGGGTTGTTTTTTTTTCTAACTATGCTGTTTGACTGGAATACGGTAAAGAGAAATGACCCTGTCCTTCTGTCACTCTTGGTGCTCGCTGAAAGCAGGCTGGTAGTTGCAGACAAACCAAGCCTGCTGTGCCTGCCTTCAGCCTGAGCAGAACAAGCAGATTGCAAACCATCCTGTGTCTGAAAGCTGCCAAGCTGTGTGCAGGCAATACCAGCCTGAGCTAGTAAGCCCTGGACATGAAGATTTGCCTGTTCCTTTGGGGCCCCTTACAGTGTAGTCATGCTCACGATACAGTCCTGTTCTGTAGTGCTTGTCTCTGCAGGCAAGGATCACTTTACCATCCAAATGTCAATCCTCACCAAACTGTAGGGAGCTGTAACAGAATTATTACTCTTCCGTCAAGAGACTGGACATCATGATGTAGCTTGACAGTATCTCTGTGACAGAACCAGAAGCTGAAGCCAAATCTCCCATAAAGTCTTCAAATCTTGTCACGTTATGGGGTATCAAGAGAAATTGCACTGAAGTCAAAGAAATTGTTTTTCTTCTAAATACATAGAACAGGCTGAAAAATGAGGTATGAGATCCTAAGAATTCCCACTGTTCAGCAGGTATTTGCCCACTCTGCAATGTCATTTGGACTTAAAGCCCAGCATCCTTCAAATAGAGCACCCCTGTTCTGGAAGAATCGTGTTTTAAGCTTCTGATGCAAAACACCTCAAGGCTGGCATGAATTCAAAATCACACTTAGGTCCAGATCCAAATTTTGTAGTGTTCTTCAGTAAGCTAAGCCAAGGACCCCTCTCCTAACATCTGTGGATATTGGGGTATTTGAAATCCAACTCCAAATTCCAACTTAAGCCACGGTCTAATGTAAACAAAGTTAATGGCTTGTCAGCATGGGGCTGTAAAACAATGTGGGTACTGTCATAATATTGATGTAAGGAAACTTTAAATATATAGCCATTTTTCTGAATATAACAGTGGCTTTTGCTCTTAGGGAAAAGTCATTAAATCAGTATGTCCAGGTTATGTAGCAGCCAGAGAAAATATACAATTGTGGCAGCCAAGAAATTACACGGAAAAGAAATTGTGCCTTGACCCATTGACCGCAGTGCCAAACAGTGAGTGCCATTTAGTGTTGTATCACCTGGGTTTTATGCCCACGTGTTACGGGCAACTGTGGTTGTATGGAAACAAGAGAAACATGTGTTTGACCTGCAGCTCTCAAGGGATGACTGAAGTATGAGCCAGGCAGAGAATTTGAAAGAGTAAAGAAAAGAAAAAAGAGATACTCTACTGGAATATATCATCCATTTTTGGTTTGTACCAATGGGGAGTTAATGTCAGCAGTACATCATTAACTGATGTTGAATCAAAGCCAGTTTTAAAGACTCAGGTGACATACTACAAACTTACAGTGTGGTTATTGTTGTTCATCTGAAATCTCAAACAAATATGGAAATTCACTAAGGATTACCTTCTAATACAACATAAAATAATTTGAACTGACTTAATGATTCACAACTGGGGGAAAGTAAGCTTAATTTACTTTGCAGTGATCTGTAGAAACTGTGAATATTTAAGTATTTCAGCCCATCTCTGTAATTAATTTTTTTAGCTTCTGAATTGATTTCTGTCAGTGTTTTTTATTTTCTCAAAATTACCCATCAGTTTATAATACTGAAGTGCCAAAAATGTATTTTTTACTTAATAATCCTTATGCAACTTTATTTTGCATTTTTAATCTACAGGAATCACTGCACAATATATTTTTTGTGCGAAACTGTGGCCAAAGAATTTTGTTCAAGCACAGCAACAGCTATTCAGTGTAAAATGTGTGCTTGAACACATAATAATTTTGCTGCGTTTTTGTGAGGTGTGCTCTGAGACCATGTTCTCTCTGTACTGCTATTTTGATTTATACCAGTAAATAATCTCACTATCCTTGTCTGTGTTACATTAAACTCAAAGTTGTACATGATGGGATGAGTTCAGATAAAGATTTGGACTGATTTTGGAGCTTTGGAGAGATAAAGCATTAATACTTTCCAAAACTTCAGCAATGATTTGGATTTGGGTAAGGGCCCATGTCTGATTATGTTTAAATATTTTGACATGCGTGGTATTCTATTTTATAAGATAGAGAAATCATAAGAACTTCATTTGTGCTGTTAGTCTCTACTATGGAAACAAATGACATGTTTCACCCATATTGAAGAAATTCAGGATGAAAGATCACAGAGCAAATCATGTTAATATATAACACATACAAGAAATATTACAATTAAGAATTTACAGATGTGACTCAGGGATAGGCACTAATTACATGAGAAGTAGAGTTTTATTTAAACCCAAGCTTCCAAATTTGTCACCAAGATGAGCTTTCAGCTTTCTAGGCTTGTGTGAGCAAATATTGTGGTAACATATCACCATGGTAGAAAACTGTATTTTTAGTAAGGTTGAAAGGAGTGGTGGTAAAGGTTGAGCAGCTTTTCTCCATCCCTCAAATTTCAGGCTGGACAGTCTATACTGACCCTTTATCTGCTGAACTGGGATTCTCTGAAGCCTCAGGGCTTGTTCAGTGTCACCAGCTGTGTTTCTCTCTAGATGCTCACTTGTGACATCTGTTCTGATGTGCAGATCGATTTGTGTCCTGACACTGATGCAGCAACGTAGGTGTCTAACCCGCCCTTTGGTTGCAGTCAGTTTTAAAGAAAATTCATGAAACTTTAAGTCCCTTGCAAAATTGTCCCGTGGTGCTCCAAACCAAGCAAGCAGAAGTCTGCAAGGTGAGGGAAAAGAAGGATTTAGCTGATGTCACTGGTTTACCAGCATGCCAGAGGACACTGCGAGCAAAATCTGACAAAATGAAAGTTGACTTCTATATTTTTCCATTACTTTAAAAAGTTTGATATATTTTTATCCTGTTTATACATTGTTGTTTACCAGCAGATAGATGAGTACCTAGTCAAGAACGTGGACCATAAGTGCAATGTCTTATAACATTTGTCATTTAGCTTTCTGGTAACTCACTTGAATATTGACTGAAGTGCACAGTCTTTAAATTTAGCAGTCCGACCGATTTATTTTCCTGAAGATGACCACAGAGAAGATGCACTAAATATGAGATGGTGTTAAAAGTAATATTTCAGTTTTTATGTGAACCTCAAGTTGATTTTTTTTTTAATCTGTGACTGTATTATAAAACTTTCTTATTTAATCTTGACCAGTATTTCATAGACTTGCAGAATGGTTTGGGTTGGAAGGCCCCTTAGAGATCATCCAGCTCTAATCTCCCGTTTTGGGCAGGGATGCCATCCACCAGGTCAGGTTTCTCAGGGCCCCATCCAACCTGGCCTACAGAGTTTACTATAAATATGGATTATCTCTGCATCACAGTTGGTGTTACCCATCAGAAAACACAGGAAATACCAGACCAGACTAAATCCATTTTCTTCAGCTCTTCCTGCTGATTGTGTCCAGTGTTGGGATTCTTGAGAGGTTGCAAGAATTCCTCTTTCTTTCTTTCTTACCCTTTCCGCGCATTCCTCCTTTCTGATACTTAGAAACTGTTTTAAATCCCTAGCACAAAGGGACAGATACAACAATTAGGCTTTAAAAAGGCATTGCTCTACTTACATGTAGACATGTACATCACCCAAAGTGACAAGGCTGAATTCTAACTCTGGCTGCTAAATTTGACTCTGCTTTTATAAATCATTAGTTTGTTTAAACATTGTTAATTGTCAGATATTCTTAAGTGTCATTAAATCGTAACACATAAAGTTAGAACACAGAATCATGTTTTATGTACATGTCCTCAAAATAAATGAATTATGAATAAACTCCCTAATTGCACTGAAGTACAGATGGAAGCAATCTTCACGAAATTATAAATAATCGCCATGCTGCTGATTGCAACAAGTGGAGTTTAAGCTTGCCAAGCAGTCTTAGAAGTTTAATTAAATGTACTAAAAAAGCAATTTGATGCTTTAAAAGCCAAGCTGTTGCATGGCACTGAAGCAAATCAAAACTTCAGTTAGGTTTGCAAACCAGTCTTTGCTGCTGACCTCAGAAATGCCAACATTCCCAGTTTAGAAATTTTATGCTTTGCAAGTTCAGTGCCTCGAATAAATATAAGACTTGACTTTTGGAAATATTATTTAGGTGAAGACATGCAGATAAGCAAGAATGATTTTCAGACATTATAAATTCACGTGCTTAACAAGACCAGTAATTTTATATAGTATTGAGAGAAGAGACCCTCTGTACAGTAAGAAAGAGTAAGATGTGCCAGATGTCATCAGGCAAGCTTAGAGTTTATGGAGTGTAGACAAATATAAAGGAGCTTATGTTTAAGGTTGTCCTTTGACCCTTCATGACCTTCTGGATCTGTGAATCTACACTCAGAATAACTAGAGCAAGAAGAAAATCTTGGCAGAATCTTGGCTCCATAACTCTCCAGTGAACTATCAACCCTGCACAGACATGTGCAACCTGGTACTTTGCTCCTGATAGACAGTTTCTTCCTTAGTGTATTCTTCAAGTACAGCAGCTGAGCAATGCAAGGCAAATGTAGTGCTTGGCTTCGTAAGGCTCAGATCCCCAAAGGAATTTATCTTTTATTCATTCTTGGATACTTGACTTGAAATGAAGCTGAATGCTGAAAACTGCAATATGAATAAACTTTATGCCAATGCCTCCAAATCCCACACTTCCATGGTGAATCTCTACTTGACTTCTGAGGTCTGTTTCTACTTCAGGTTTAGATGGAAACAGCCCTAGCCTGTGAAATTCAGATGTCATTTCAGGTTTATTAGCATACATGTCTGGAGCCTTTTCACAAGATTAGGTATCCTGCATGGGTTTTTCTTCCAGTCTGGAAGGGCAGAAATATTTTTGGTAGGTATATGTGTAAGTCCAGCAACTCCACAGCATCTCAGATCAGGATATACTTGAATCAACCAGGCAAGTGAGCTGATGCCTCTGTGTTTACTTCCTCCCTAAACCTAATCAAGACAGAGGCAAAAAGCTTCATCCCCATCTGAGTTTTTGACTGGCTGCCTGTGGCCTGTTAAAGTGCATCTAATGCATGGAAAGATGATGACTCTCACTAAATCCATCTGAGACAAACCTAATGTGCTGACATTGGATCAGTAAGTAATTGCAGAGGTGGCTTTTAGTATAATAATGTACCACTTAGACCACTCACACAGGAAGTGAGGAAACTGGTTTCTCTTCCTTCCTCAGACAGAGGAGACCAGACCCATATTTCCTTATTCCCAGGAGTGTGAATGACAGCCAGAATTTATGTCAAGAGGGTTAATGGGGGAGGGCAGAGGCACCTCCTACCTCTCCAATGGGGAAATGGATTTAAGATTTACTGTCCCCAAGAGTGAATTAGGAAAAAAAGAAATAAGCTCTAACTGTGTAATATGATGGTTAAGGCTTCTTAAGAAAAACAGAGTCACAGGTTTTGTTTCCCCAGTTAAAGGCCTATTTTGTGTTTTCCAGTAAATCCTAACTGAAGAATATTAGACTAGAAGTCAAAATTCCATGTTGTCAATTGAGTGTTCCTATTCACAGTGTCAGTAGATCTTATTTTACCCTTGGCTTATACTGAGCAAAAAGTGTAAAAATGTTTTGTTGTAATATTGCTAATTTAGAAAAATAAAATATTCCAAATGAGGAGCCTCAGGGAAGACCTTACCACTCTCTACAGTTATCTGAAGGGAGGTTGTAGCCAGGTGGGAGTTGTTCTCTTCTACCAGTTAACAAGTGGCAGGAGAAGGGGAAATGGCCTGAAGTTGCACAAGGGAATGTTTAGGTTGGATATTAGGAAAAATTTCGTAACTAAAGGAGTGGTCAAGATACGGAACAGGCTGTCCGGGGACATGGAGGAATTGCCATCTTTAGATTTGTTCTGAATATGTGTGGATGTGGCACTTGGTGACATGGTTTAGTGGTAAACACAGCAGTGTTGGGTTAATGGTTGAATTTGATGATCTTGGAGATCTTCTCCAACATTAATGATTCTATGATTTTGTATTTCTTCTGAAAAAAAAATTGTTTGGATGGCTGAGAATGTAAACATGCAGATCAATTTGTTTTCAGGGAAACTGAGGATTGTAATGTATATCCAGGACTGTATCTTTAAAACTGCAGCATGTCTTTTTAGAGGAACATGTGGAAATGGTTAAATATTTAATTAGAAAAAGTTACAGTGTAGTTTGAAAAGACTGTTAGTGTCTCTTGGTACCTCCCCAGTTCAGTCCAAAATAGTGATCTTCATTTACAGGGGCAACCTCTGAAGCACACCTCAGGTTTTTGTGTTGTACATTTATCTGTTACCGGATGTAGCACATCCAAAGAGTTTTTGCATGCAGCACAAAAAATAAATGGGAAATCAAGAAAGTCACAATTGCTTTAAAAGATCATATTTTCACATCTGCCTTGCAGGATATTTGGCAATTTCTTTTCTCTGTAGAATGGCATACATAAAGAAAGTACAAAGTTCTTTTGATCTAAAAAAATCTCTGTGGGATTTAATAATTTATATCAGAATTTAACAGCACAGAGGAACCCCTTTTTATATACTGGAGTAATTTTGCTTTGCTTTTGTCAGATCAGCTCTACTTGAAACAGAGACTTGCTATTAATGGAACTGAACTATATTTCAATGTCTCAGATACTTTGGTGGCTTTCATTCTACCATATTTCACTCTGGTTCCAGTTCAGCAAAGATCTTAAACACTTTCTTAAATCTAATAATTTCAATGGGACTGAAGACCATATGTAGATGTTTTTGACCCTAAAAATAAGGTCAGCTTATAAACTCTTGTTTATTATACTTTTGATGAAGAGTAACATGTTGAGACAGATCCTTTTTGTTTAATTTTCTTTAGTAACTTACTCTATTGATTGAATATGAAATAAGGCACAAATATGAGGGGTGGAAGAAAAAATCTTCTGATTGGCTTCTGCATAGAGCCATAGTAACAGGAATCACAAATATCTGACCCAGCCTATATAATAGATGCCCTCATTTGACATAGACATCTACATTTTCTTCAGTATCGGTGGGTAGAAATGCATGTGTTTACAGTTCATTTTGCTCGTCCCTCATACAGGTGCCTGAGACAGTCCACACTTCTGTACTCCCCGAGTGTCTGTTGCTTCTATCAGACTGTGAAGAGGACTTTCCCTTAGGCATTTACATAGTAGATATCTGAGTTTGATGGATGAGGTGGCATGCATCCTATGGGACATTTAGAGTAGAGGGGAGTAGACCTATCAGACCAAGATCCTCCACACCTACCATCTTGTCCCTGAGTAGGGGCAGCAGCAGGCATGTAGGCAAAGAGGAAAGAAACAAATTCATGTACAAAAATGTCTTGGTCTAGCAAATTTTCCAGTAAGCAGTGGTTTCAGAACTTCCTGACCCAGATGTCTTTCTGGCAAATCATGTTTAGTAACACCAGCTGATTTACTCTCCATTAATTTGTTCCTTTTTACATCCATGTGTATTTTTTACCTCCATGAAATCCTGTGGTTATGAGCTCTATAATGTAATTACATGTTGTGTGGAACAAAATACTGCACTTTGGTGTATAACTTACTCTTTAATGCTTTCATTATATGTCTGCTAATCCTTGTGCTATGAGGTGGAGTGAATATTCACTCTGTTCATGTTCTGCATAGAGCTTATGACTTAAAGCCCTCTGTCATTTTCCCCTACCAGTCATATTTTTCTCAAGCTTAAGAATCCTAATGCATTTGCTCTTTCCTCATATGGAAAACATTGAGATCTAGGCATTACTGATGCAAACGTGATTTTCAAAATCAGAATTTAAATGGCTTTAGTATAAAGTAAGTCAACAATGACAGGGAACTAGACTTCATTAGAACAAGTCCTCACCCTAACAGTGTGATATGCAATAAACCCCACACAAATAATGAATGCTTATTAATCATTGTGGAGTCCATTATATCAAATTTATGTGGTTATTGTGCATGAATTTTTTATAAAGCAAATTGAATCTGTTTATTGTTTTAGCTACTAGAAAAACAAAATCCTTCAGAAAAAAAAAATAGACACACTAGGTTACTTCTTTTATCTCCATTTTTATATATGAGACCCTTCAAGTTGGAATGAAGGACATGCTGACTCTTCATTTTTATATTAACAGTTGCAAATCAGCCAATACCTTATGGCCATTTTGTTGTCTCCATCATTATGTGGAGATTGTATTGTGACATGAATTGGTGGACTCAGTCCAATTCCTAATTGAAAGAGTCATTAACTCACAGTGACAGGAGAGAGCAAAGAATTGAACATGCATGAAGGTATTTCATCTCCCTTAAGATATTTTTGTGACTCTACGACCAGCGGTGTAGCCAAACTTGTATTCTGGGCTTGTTCCTGCTGTTTATTACCAGTATTAGTGCACCCCCTAGAAGCTCCCTTCAAAAATGGAGTCCCATTGCGGAATAACGTACTGGTTTCCAACATATTTTATGCACACATCATTCAGTAAGAAGTGTGTCTTCCAAAGCAAAACAAAACAATGTGTTTTGCATGATTCACTACACTTTGCTGCAAGAAATACAAAATAATTGAGCAAGACTGCAGTAACTCTCCAATACTTTGTTACGGTTTTTAGCTGTGCTCAGCAGAATAAAGTGACCTTGGTTCACAAACTCCCAGACTGTATTTGCAAAGGTGAAATTACACATTGAAAGGTTTCTGTAGAGAACATAACTCTAAAGGCTGACATTTTAAATCTGTAAAGTTCATGCGAAGGTACAATGATGAAAAAATAAATGCCTTTTTCTCTGTGGAGTGTGACAAGTTCGAGTTGCCACAATTTCACTCTCAGTGGTTGTGCTGGAGAACAATATATTCACAAATTGTCACTCACATTCACCATTTGAATTTGTGTGGTGTTTAAAGCCCTGCACTTGTCAGCTGTATAAAGAGGGGAAGAACATTATTCCCTTCACTAAGGAATTCGTGGTACAGGCAAGAGCTGGAAACAAGCAGGTGGGGGTTCAGGTGAACAGACTTGACAGGCCAGCTACGGTCTTCATGCACGGGCAAGAAAATCCCTGTCAGGGAATGCTTTAGCTTTACTTTGGTGTCCAGTCCTTTAGCACAGCAGTATTCTGCTGAGCTGCTCTGTCTCATATTGGAGCAATCTTCACCCATGCCTCTGCAGTCAGCAGGAGAGCAAATTACCAGCTCCATGGCCATATAAAGGCCACAAGAGTAATCTGTGACAGATTTGATGACAGCAGGGGAAATGCTCCTGAGAATTGTGATTGTAAGGGCTAACTGCAGACCCAGATAGCTCTCAGCTGATGATCAGGAACAGCCCCAGAGTCAATGGCTACTCAAGCTTCAAAGATAAGAACATGCTCTGATTTAAGAGCCTATTTCTGTGGGCAAGGCTGTGAACTCTTTACTGCTGTTGAAGACATCCATCAGCCCTTTGACATTAGCGGGATTAATTCCTGTTTAGAAGGGCAGCAATCTGGCTCAGTAACACTGATAAATTTCCGCTTGTGTATTGCCACTTTTTTCAAGCATGCACAGGAATAAAACCCAAGCATGGCCAATGCTGGTTGCATAGAAATTCTTTCTGCAAGCATGTTTAAGAATGGAAAATGGTTCTAAGGATTTAGCTCTCCAGGATCATCATCAGTTTATTCTGGCATGGATGCATTTCTGTGTCCTGGCCCTAGTCTGGTGTGGTTCCCATGGATCAGTTTGTTACAAATAAGCATAATGAACTACAACAATCTATCTATATCCTTAGGAAGGAAAATAAGTCAGTGTGCATTATAGAAAAGGTTGCTTTTAGGCATGCTGCATTTCTCTCTTGGCTAGTACACAAGGATTGGCCTGCTTTTGTGGTACCAAGATGAGTGTATCACAGCAAAATGAGTGTATTCTCGTGGCTAAACTTTTCACCCAGTTCAGTCTGGGAGTGTTAAGGACATCCCTTTGGTGACAGTATAAAAATTGATCTGTTTCATAGGCTCTTCTGGAGTTCCACCTGCAATAGGGAGATGATCAAAGTATTGGAAGTCTGGCCTCGGCTGAAGAGTTCAGCAAGGGTCGTTCAAAGATTTGTTCAGTAGAAACCAGACCGTGTTCAGGTCTCATCTGAGATTAGATGGCAATAGTTAAGAGACAATAAAAACCTGGGCTTAATTTAAACATCTGACTAATCCTATAGCTACTCTAGTCTCTTTCTCTGCACTGCCACCAAAGAGAGCACAAGTCAGCAGCCAGACAGTCCCTGCTGTCCATGATAAAGTCATTCAGAAAAATGGAATTCTAAACCGAAAAATTAGCATTTTCAAGTTGGTTGCTGGAACACACCTATTCAGTTCCAAAGTTTTACATACATTCCACTCATAAGAAAATTAATGTCCTTGGTGTCTATTTGTCAGACTAGGAAGACTTAAAAATAGACCTCCCACAATAATCCCTGTAATTGTGGAATTCATGGACTAAACTGCTAATGCTCTGCAATGAGGTAACAGGGGCTGGTCTAATTTCAGCACATTTGCTTCTCCAAATTTCAAATTTTTGTACTTTTGAAAGAAATATGCAACCTTTGCCTCTGACTGCTGTAACTAATAACCATATTTTTGGCTTACGTGTTACAGAGTGATGAGGGATTGCAGATCAGAAAAGCCAAATTTTCTGTGATTTGAGCTGTAAGTCCATCACTGGAAACTACAACAGTTCATCCTGATTTTGAAGTGGCCCAGAAGAGGGCCTAAGACATATCAACCAGTGTGTTACTTCCATGTGGGGTTTGTACACACTCTATATATGGAATATAAGAAGGTAATGAAATGCATTCACATTTTCATATGCCATAAAATAAAGGCTGTATTACTCTATAGCATTACACAAGCATGGTGTCATGAGATGAAGCAGAAAATCTCCCAGGCCTGTTTCTGCAGTAATGCTTGTGTTTTGGTTCAGTCCCCAAGGTTTCTGGCTTATCAGATGCAGACAAAGTGAAAAGAAACAGTACCAGTGAAAACTGCTATAGATCCATACATCGCGTGATGCAGTGTGGAATGAGACTGAAATGTGTTCTTTAATAATGAATACTAAAGTCAACATTTATAATAGTAACAGGAGATACTGAGTTTTCTTTTCATTTGAGGGTCAAGAGTTAATGTCATATCTCAGCTAGGGAGCTTAGACATACAGTGCCCCATTTATTACTACTGCAGTGTGTCAGTCGGACGCCAGCAGACAACGTCAGTATCTGGCACAGTTTCATGAGGAATAAAGTTTTTTAAAAGACATGATCACTTCTGTATTGAATTTTGATCATATATTTCTTAGGTAAACTGCAACTTCTGTGACACTAAATGTTTTCTGGCTGACTGAGACCTTTGCTCTGAATGACAACGTATTTTTTGCCTTGTATCCATTGCTCATTTTAGCTATAGAAAGGAGCAGAGTGGGAAACACTGTCCTTTGTAGCATTTACTAAGGCAAGGGTCTTGTTTGTGTCCTGAACCCACCATATTCCAAGTCAATAAAGTAATAAGCCAAGTCCATTTGTTCATCTCTATACTTGTCTGCATGTGTTTATAAGAAGATTGACATTTGACCATGAGTTTTTGCCAAATACAGACTTGTACTGTCAACATCAGTTGGAGAAATAAGCAGAGAAGTGTGCAGGGAGCCACGTGCAGACTACTGTGTATACAGCACCAATCCTGGAGGTAAAAACAGGGCCTTAAATTAAACAATAGGCTTCCGTGACTGTCCCACCCTTTTTGTTTTCAGTACCATCTGTGCAACATCAGTGTTTTCATTTAGTACTAATGGGAAAATCTGAGAATCTCGGTTGATGTTAAGTCTCAATTGACCAAGGCATCATTCTCATGCTCAGTGGTGAATATTTACTTGCATCTTGTGCTCTTTAATATTCCTTGTTTCTTCCTGCAGATGTAGAAGTCATGGACTAACCAGAATCACTGTTACCCAAATGGCTGTTACTCAAAATGCTTTTGAAATTATAAGAAATCTTGCACAGAGGCACTTTCAGATGGTTTTCTGATATATGGATGCAAGAAAATATAAAAAGGTCAAATCTCCACTTAAGTCTTGTAAATCACTGCTAGCATATACATTCAGCATATTCAGATGGTCTGCTGTGATTGCTAAGACACACACAGGTTTTGACACATCCTATTCAGAGACTTGAGATACCACCTTGAAGAGGCAAAAGAGTTTGAAAATTTACTCCATGTACCTAATTTAAGACTTTTCAGGATTCTCTATTGACTGAACAAGGTACAGAAGTTTGACATTAAAATCAGTGAGACATCCCAGTAGACATTTAAATATGTGGTAGCCTTCAGAGATTCTATTGTCAATACAAACCTTTTCACCTGTTCATACTCTCAAGAGAGGCATCTTAGCTCTGCTCTGAGGTAAAGAAACAAAGAACTGCACGGGCAGCAGCTTGGTGAGGGTATCTGTTCTGTTGCGTGACTTCTGGCGAGGCAGAGCCCACCCTCTTTTTTTTCAATGTCACAGAACACAGCTTGACTTCTGTGAGCTGGGGCCAAAGTTTCCCTTCTTTTCTTTTTTTCTCTGCCTGGTCCCTCCTTCCTTCCCCCCACATGGTGTCTGCTTTCAAGATTGCTTCAATAGCCAGCATTGTAACATACAGAGATGGATTTCCACGAAATTAATTTCAGCGCTTGGATAGGAACTGATTATGAATCTTTGTAGTCCTACAGATGAAGTCATTAAGAAAGAACTCAGAGTGGAATGCAGCCAAGGTTCTTAGCAAGAGCATGGCAGTGACTGTGCAACAGAATATGGGAAGAGTAAGGAAAATGACAGAACATAATCATTTCACACCATTCATTAGTTTCTCCAAACAATGAAAGAACACAGTGGCACATGTTAAATCAAAACAGGCCTCTAAAAAAAGTAGCCAAACTACATGTGTGATCCAGCAGGATTTTGAGGTGAAAGATATTTGGACAACAATCTTAATTGTCACAAATCTGTTTGAAATACATCCGTAGTATTGTAGTGATTTCAGTAATATTTTAAAGAACCATTTAAAGTTCTTCATATGTACTAATGCAATACAGCAAATAGAATTCTAAAAATTGCAGCAGTGGATATGAACAAGTTATGAAGTTACATCCTTCATTATATTATAAAATAGGTTGAGAATTTTCCATCATATTTTTACTAGAAATTTTTTTTCTTGACTTGTTTTTTTCTTTCAAAAGCAGAGGGAAATAGCAGTAGAAAAAGGAGAGTGGTAAGTTCCTTAATTAAACTAAGTTTTGCATCATACACAGTATTTTGTGGTCCTCAGTTAGCAACATTACCCACAGCACTCCCATTAACATCATTTATGCCATCACAGTTGTTACAAGATTAAGTTTGTTCCAAAGACCCGTAGTTTATTTTTCAAATCATTATTTAATCCTCAGAAAAAGCATTTATCTGTTACAAAAAACCCCACAAACAACCAGTCATGTATATGGCTAGGTTTTTAACCCCAATCACTTTCAGCTGAATGCGAAGGATAGAAAATATCTGGACAAGACACATGTTCACGATGGATTCATTTATTCCCTTTTCTGTAATTCAGCTGTCCCGTGTGTAAGACTACCACTAGGAATCTGGAAAAGAAAGGCTCAGTTTCCTCCTCTGTCTGATCTATACTGGGGATTTCCAACATGTCCCTGGAGAGTACTCTTCAATACTGAAAATGGGATTATCTTGAAGGATTCATGATCGGTAATTCCTGCAACCCTGAGCGTAACTAGTTCAGACATAAAAATGATCTGATAAACAGCTGAGACAATTCTCCCTTTGAAGTTAGTTCTATCTACAGATAAATGTGTTGTTGAAAGAAGTATTTCTCCTTCTCTTCCTCTAGTGCTCTGTCCATATGCTCCATGTTCTTGCTGTGTGACCCAAGTAGGTGACTATAATCCCTCTCTGGGATATTTAAGAGTTTTGTAAAAAGTCAAACTGCTTCAAGAAGAATCATGGGAGAGCATCAGGCATTATTTCATAGAATCATAGCATGTTAAGGGGTTGGAACGGACCTTAAACATCATCTAGTCCCAAACTGCGTGACAACAGGCAAAGACAGCTCCCTGCAGACCATGCTTCTCAAGGCCTTATCCAATCTGGATCTCATTGTCCATGTCTTTGCCTTACCCATTTCTTGCTAAAGGGTTCAATTTCTGTTGCAGGTTACACCTACATGTCCCAATGGGGGGTTACCCAGAGAAATTATTTTTCTCAAAAGCAAACAGAGTTGTTAAAACAGACTTACACCAAAGTCATCAAACCCTCCTTCTAACTTGGAGCAGCTTTATGCTGACTTCCTGGGCTGGCTTCAAGGCATCTGCTTTTGCTCAGGTGTCTCTGAATTACAGCCCCTGTCAGAGTTGTTGAAGTGGCCTTAGATAAATCACATGGAAATGGATTTGCTTCTTGACGCAGCATTGAGAGTGGTGTCGATTCATGTGAACTGTAGGCCTCTAAGATTTGGATTTCTATGTGTTAATTTTCCTATGCTCTATTTATATTCAGTGAAGAGAAATCGAAATTCTTGTGGCCTAATTTATCTCATCTACTGAAATATTTCAGATGGATTGCTAAGATATTCCTTCTCCTGGCCAGTTACTGTAAAGAGAGCATCTGTTCAGCAGCACATGCTTATACTGTATTTAGGTGAGAAGAATCTCACCTTAGTTGTCTGTCACTTGCTTCACACTTCTTGCACACCAAGAACACATCATTATACTGGTCCTGAGTGTCTGAATGCTCCAGGCAGAATTCACTGATGCACTGGGGATTGAATAGCACAGAGGAATTTTGTAGATGGGAAAGACTTAAAATGACATTATGAGGTTGATATTATGAGCTGATAAAGCAAAAAAAGCAAATAAAAGAGCAGAATTGCAGAGAGAGAAAAGGCTCATATGTGCTGACATGCCTGTCCTGGCACAGTTTAGCTTAATCCACCCTACTTGCTTTTTTCACCCTATTCTTCAATCCTCCCTTCTAGAAACAGATTTAGGTATCCCTTTATCTCTGTGAGACTGTACTTCGGTTACCTTCGCTAGTAACTTATTCCATATGTCTCTTTCTCTGAGAGTGAAGCATAGCTGCCCAAGTCCCTGTTTGCTCATTCTTACCTAATATTTCAATTTAGTCCCTTAGTTTTCCCCTTTAAGTAGTAATAACAAAAGCCCACCCTTTGAGGTTATTTTATATTTTCACTCCCTTTCTTAATACTGAAAGTTTCAACTACACCATCTCCCAGATTTTCTTTTCCATGGAGAATAACACCAGTTCCCACAGATTTTCTTCAGTTTACATACATGCATACATGGATATATATATATATAAAATCAGAACTGTTAAGAATAAAAATAAAAAATTTCCTCCTTTTAGTTTTTTTTTCTTTATCACATAGCAAGAACTTCACCCTGCAAAACAGTCTTTAATCAGGTGACTAATCCAATTAATCTAATATAGGAGACAACATGTAAGAGTTTCTAAATGATAACTTGGAGAACTTAGTCTCATGTCAGGTAGTCATAACACACATGGGCTTCTCCAAACCATGCCACCAGGAATAGGTGGAGCAGTATAGTACAAGCAGGACCAGCAAGAAGGAGAAAGAAAAGGTCTGAAAAGCTTTGACATTTCTTCTTGGAAGGAAAATGTGTTTTAAACATTTTTCCATTAGTGCTGGTGCTAATGGTAAAAAATCTGATTTTCTTATCTAGAGAAATACAGCGAAATAATAAAGCACTGAGGTGCCAGAATAAGCCTTTTTTTTTAAACAAAAATAATATAATTGTTTTAATATACCTTCAAAGAGGATTAAAGTTGAAGAGATAAAAATGGAAAAATGGAGACGATTTAGACACTTTTTATTGCCTGATTCTCTTCTGTCTTGCATTGAGCTCTGGTTTACACTGGCAACTGTCCAGTGGGTTGCTGCTGATTTATACCTTCATTTGTGAACTTCAGGCTCTGAGAACAGGCTGCTGTTATAGTTAATACACTAGACACAGATTAAAACAATTTGACTTTAATTCCTGGTGTTGCCAAAAATGTCCTAAGAAAGAACCTAAGATGTTTCCGAAAGCAGATCCATGATTTGGGAGCTTCCTGACCATTCTGCTAAGTTGCTTAGATACTGTGTCTGGTCAGCTTTCCTTGAAAAAGGGTTCTTGACTGTATTCAAGAAGAGATTTATAGGTCTGCATCTTTAGACACTAAAATGAAAATTGAATTTTTCATGGACCACCTTTTCAACTGCTCCTAAATTTGTAAGTTCTGTAGGTCCATTTCCTTCTTTTTAGCATGATATTTTACAATCATCTTCAGTTCCCCATAAGAATCTGCCTCAACTTCATTTGTCCTCTCATCCTCTCATCTCTCCCTTATACAAGTGCACACACAAAAACCTTCTGCCCAGTAGGGCTGAATCCAGTTAATGTTCTTCAGTGTACTTGGAATATGAGATTCTGCAAAAAATATTGATGAAGGTTCTGCATTCCCAGGTTCTGCTATTAATACATAGCCCAGGGGTTAGGACACTTACGAGGAAAGTAGAAAGGCTGCCTTTCTTTTTAGCTATAAGGAATTTGAACTTAACTTGCCCCATGCTTTTTTTCAGTTGAAACTGCTCCACTTTATGCAGAATAATTAAATATTAACTGGGCCCAAGACAGTGACCTGGTTTACTTCTAGCTCTTGCTCTACAAACTAGTTAATATAAACCAGGGAATTATTAACTAGAAAAAGAAATAGGACCCAGAGCTATCTTTGCTCAGGTGAGTTCTATAACTGTTAAAAAATATTGTTTTCTCTTCTTTTGACCTAATTTGTACTTCAGTATTCCATTCAAAATATAGCTGTTTCCACAGGAAAGAAAGACATCTTGTAATACCTGGGTCATGTCAATTATTCTTCTAGAGAGTAATACAATGAATTTGGATTACTATAGGTACTGTGAAAGAATAGATTAATTATTAATTTCAGGAAAAACCCCCAACTTTTAGAGTCACACATTAAATAAGGGGTGGGGAGGGTGGGTGTTCTGCAATGCTACAAACTCACTTTTGTGTGGCTGTACTTTGAAAGACAAAATGTGAATAAGACCCAGATCCTCCAATGAGAATTTGATGGTTTTCAATCCCAAGCAGAAGGAGACCTTAGAGACCAGGTAAGAGTGTAGTATCTTGGAGGAGTTTTTATTATTTCCTACAGGTCACAGTAAGTAGCCACAAACTAGGGCATTCAGATAATAGGGCGTATTAAGGGTGCTTAGCTACCCGAGGTGGTATATTTAACATGTATGACCTCGCAGTGGAATTCACAGCCTCTGAAACAGTAACATCAGCTTCCCACACAATGAGGAGCAAAAAGTAAGCACCTGAAAAAAACAATTCAGGAAAGCCAGAATTTTGAGTGAGTAAGGGCTTATAGTCAAGATGGAAACCCTTGGGAGAAGATAAGGATTACTTAAGCGGTAAATCCTTCCATTCAGAAAGAAAACAAACCACTTTCCCTTCATAATAAATAACTCAGCACACCGAGCGCTCTGACATTAGATTAGATAGCTCAAATTCAAATCTGACTGAAGGGATTTGAACCTACAAAACATACCTTCACTGTCTAATATTCAAACAATGAAACTCACTGAGGTGTAGCTCTTGTTTAAACTTGACTAAAAATAACATCTGAGAGGAGAAAATAATTGTACTGCAGGTGACTGCCACTTTCTTGAGAGACAGATTTAGTTTTCTAAAATTACATACTTGAGTACTTCACAAGAGGTGAAAATATCTCAGAAAAAACCAGATTCTTGCCTGAGATGGTATTCTAGACCAAGAGCCAGGAGATCTCTGAGAGGAGGAGGTGGACTGGAAGCCTTGTGCAGCAGTTTGTGACATGGGTGCACAACTCGTGCCCTGCCTGAGCCACCCAGTCACTAGGCAGAGCAATGCAGGGTGTGTCATGGAGCAGGCTCAGCACCCCCACACCCCAAGGCATGCACCCTTAGGAACCAAAGGCCTAACTCAGAGAGGAGGGAATTGCCCACAGCAGTTACTTACTTCTCCCAGTTCAATATGGAGAAACCAGGGACATGGAGCTGAGGGATTCTGTGATTCTGAGTGTCCTAGAAAATGTCTTCCTTAAGCTCTCTGCATTTTATGAAATAAGGATGATGCTTTGTCCTACTTTTGTCTCTTCCAGTTTAAGTCATTTCTAACCTCTACTGCCCGGCAGTAGTCTTTTGGCATTTCCCAGGCTTGAGGCGTGTGGAAACTATTTGTTACTGTAATAAAAATACTAACAATAGGATCATCTCTAATCAGTGCTCCTCTCCATTTCTGGCTGGTTTAGGCTGCCTGTGAGGCCTAAATCATATAATTAACAAATCTTCTATCAGAGCTTTTACCTAATTTGGCAACAGATGTTAAAATGTGATTATATGCTATGAGCTGGTTCTGTTATAAAATGGCTCTATAATGTTTTTATAGAAAAAATCTTAGTTTACTTTTCACTATTTCATAGTACCGTGATTTATATTTAACACCTCTGTTTTCCATTGCCAGCAAGAGCCAATACTTCCAAGTGTTCATTTTACTGATCAGAATTTTATGAACAGTACAGAAAGCTCACAACAAGCTGGTATTCATTACTAGAAGCACAGAATTTTAAGATTAAATTTATAGTTTAATAACTCACTGATATTTTCACCAGGAATGTGTTCACTGTTGGATACCCAGTTGCTTTTTTAAATTTAGGCCAGCCATCAGAAGTTAATGCCTGCTTCTTCTGAACTTAATCTGATTTATAAACTACAGAGGATACACACACACACACACATGTCCACACTCTATCATCTTACACAAAGTGCAAATGATATGTGACATGACATTGCATAGCCTGTTGCTTTAAATCAATAATGTCAAGCCCTAAGAGCTCAAAGCAATGGCTTACAGGAATTCCAGGAACACGTACAATGTTATGCTTCTGCTTCTGAGCTCACAGTTTCAAGCCTTTCTCAGTGATGGAGAAGAATAACAAGGATGTTCCATACCACTGAATGAAATAATTGACAGCAATGTCTTCTCACTGACATGATACATTGGAGCTATATAATACAATACTTCATTGCTCCAAGATATACATGCTCATACCCGCATGATGAATACAAATGTAAACATACACATGCATGTCTACATTTGAACCTGTTAAACAGCTCCACACAATGAAACAGTCCTATAAATAAACCCCTTTCATCGAGAATAAGTATATGTAGCTGTGCTGAACCCAACACAACTGTATCAGGTGAGACGAAATAAAAATTTGGCCCAATGTCAAATGACACTGAATAAAAATTGGGCCTAAATCTTCTCAACTTGACTTACACAATATAGTAGCCTTTTTTATTGTGTCAGCAGCTAGGTTTCAACTCATATAAATAATTACTACTCGTACCAATACTATGATGAAACTCTTGGAGTTGAATACTGTTTAATTCTTGTAACCCTGAGGTGGCTAAAAGCTATAACTACTCATATTTCCCTCTAAATGAATTTCCTTAGTTATGAAATAGGATGGATTGAATCAACTTGACTGAACATCAAGTTTGTTCAAGTAATGGAAGTGAACCGTATCAATAGAATAAGCAGCGTAGGAACAGCTGGGTTTTTAAGCACATTTGTTAAATTGCTGAGGAGATTGGTGTGACTCCATAAAAGGCAAAAACAAATTTTCCTTTCAAAATATATAAAAAAAGTTATCCGTTGAAGGAAAAAATTATATGACTTGAAATAAACACTTTTTAAATTGAGATTTTAGAATATAATTTAGCAACTAAATACAGTTTTGTGGAAAAAAGGACAAGTTAACGTGTAAAAAAAAAATACTCCAAAGCCCACCATTGTCTTCCTTTCATTCTCAAATATATTCATTTTTTGAGGCTAGGAACAATTCTTTTTTCGCCTGAAAAAATATTTTATTGCAAGGATTTATCTTATTCAGCTGCTGATACCTTTAAAAGTGTTTTCTTTTTTCTACAGTCTGCAGGTTTAAGGATTTCAAGAGACATCTCATTTAACATAAGAGAAAACAGTATTTTCAGAAACCATGTAGGTTTCCCTAAATTAAATTCCCTAGATGCTAATCTGCGTTGAAATTTGTCCATGTTTTTGATTTGACAGAAATTTTGAGAGGGTTTGATTCCAGGCTGAGTGAAGAACCACTTTCTGCAGAGCCATATGGCCTGTGACCTGGGCAGAGGTCAATTTCATTTGAAGATCAATTAGCTTCAATTTACACAATTAAGATCCATAGCGTTTGGCCAAGCAGTGACATTAAGGTTTGTAAGCTAGGAGGGCAAGGCTTAATAATTACTCTCTTTAATGACCTACCTGGACAAGGCTTTAAGCACAAAAAGGATCAGAATTTGGTGTTCATGGATGCTCTTAGAGGACAGACAGAGGACCTTGTCAGCAGGGCTGTATTTATCACTGTGGCTCGCTGGAGTTGATAGCAGTGTTTGACTCACCTTACACACAGGTGTGAATAACTGCTGAACAGAAATGCGGGCCCCTGAGTTCCAAGCTGTATTTCTCTCCCTCTTCTCAAACATATGTTTCCCAACCAGGATTGCGCTCTTTTAGAACTTAAGACTCAACATATTTCCACTAATTCCACTCAATGTGTTTTGGACTTTTCCTTCATTTGTCTGGAAAGCATCCAATACATGACATGATTTCTCCTTCCTCTCTATCAGTTATTCTTATGCTAAGTGAAGATATGAAAAGCACAGAAATGTTCCCAATATCACTTACTCATTTGCACAGTCTTCTACCCTCCCACACTGCCTGCTGTGCTCAAAATCCCTTGTCTTCAGTTACATACTTAGTCAAATAGTTTTCCTTTAATCTTAAATTATTTCAAATGTAAATCTTGAAGGGCATGATATTGCACCCATTGAAGTCTTTCCAATGTATAGAGATGGCCCAGCTATAAAGAACTATCACCAAGGGAACTCTGGTGCAGTGGGGGAGATGAAGGTATCGAACTGAGAGCTCAATAAAGATGACAGTATTTCATGAGTGACTGTGTTCAAATGTAGATGGCAATGTTGTACTTTTTCTGCCACTGGTGGATCTCAGAAAATCAGCCCTTATGAGAACAGAAACTTGCCTTTACCATCATGTCCCTTTTTTGTCAGAATAATCAACAATGAAATTATTTTTACCATTTTCAGGAGGCCATAAACAATATACTGTAGATCTCTTTCCTCTGCTGTTCTCACAAAGCTTTCTGTGAAGATTCCCCATTGCCTTACACCCAGTAAAATGGGACTCTGTGATTTGTGCCTTGCACACAGAGATTGTAAACATAGAGAGTAAATGAATGGGGCTGTGTGATCAGGAGCTCCAGCCAGAAAATATTTCCTTGCATACTGTTGTAAACCAAAATACATGAAAATCCCCAAACCTTAGAACTGGCTCTGGTTATTGCTACCATTATTGTTGAGGAATGGCTTTAAACTGAAAGAGAGGAGGTTCAGATTGGATATTAGGATGGTGAGGCACTGGAACAGGCTGTCCGGGCAAGCTGTGGATGTCCCATCCCTAAAAGTGTTCAAGGTGGACACAGTGGGGCTTTGAAAAACCTGGTCTAGTTTGAGATGGCCTTGCCCATGGCAGGGTGCTTGGAATTGGATGAACTTGGTCCCTTCCAACCCAATCTTAAGAGAAAGTAATGTATGCCATGAGAAATGGTATTTTCTGAAAAAAAGACACTGCTGCTCACAGCTTGAAAAATGTTGTTTCCTACATTTCTAATAATTTCAATAATTAATGCCACTTATGAGAGTTACATAGTAATAGTAATGTTTAAGATACTTAACTTGGTTTTAATTTTTAGTCTCATGAAACATTTTCACATATTTTCCAAACTAAAGTGATATAAGCCTGAAGGAAATGCTTGGTTGTATTATATAACTGATAATCCATAGATGTGTTTAACAAGAATTGTAAGCCACTGGAGTTACTCATATCCTTTTCCTCCTGCTCTTTATCTAGCTTAACTCCAGAGTGAAAAGCACGATTTTGAACCACTTATTCACAGTTGATGGATTTGCTCTCTTAATTTTGTTACGTTATGGTGGGTTTGGAAATGGAAACCTTGCAAGCGAGTTAATTTCATATTGCTGTTGGTATTCTCATATACCTCTTTCCCACAGCTTTGATGGTGTTGTTTTCAGCTAATGGCATGCAATAAATATTTTGTGAAACACAGAATATTTCTGTGGTTTTATTAAGGGATATTTTAAAAATATACAGCTCCACAGCATTTCCTGAAGGATTTAACCTTGATTCTTTTTAATGAGAAAGTAATGCTTATCACAAATCTGAACTGTGTTACTGTAAATTTTCCAGTGGTTATAAAACACCTTTTTTTCCAGAAACTTGCTTTAAAGCACTACTGCAAAAAAGAAATTATGTCCTGGACCCTGTATGTGCTTATGGAAAACGAAGCCAGCATTTTTAACCATCAAAACTGGTATTTAAAAAAAAATATTCTGAACAGAAGCAAAATTGAGCATTCAGTTCTATATAACCAAGTAAGTCTAAAAAAATTAACTATTCAAAAATATATTCTAGATTAAAAATAAAAAGACATATGCAAATTCTTGTTTGTGGTATAGCAAATTAATTCCTCTAATCATAGAATATAGAGAAAAATCTGAATGTTATGAATCTGAGTTATGTTAGGCCAGAAGGAACCTCTAGAGTTGTCTGATCCAACTCCTTTCTCAAGACAGGTTTAATTAAGCCAGGTGCTCAGGACCTTGGCCACTTAAGTGTTGACTGTGTCAAAGTACAGTCTGTACATAATCCCATTAGGTATTTTTAGACTTATTTTCTTAAGTTTTAATAAGTCAATTCCCTCCTTAGAGGTCACATTTCACTCTTAGTTTCATTTTTCTCATGAAGCTTCTTGTGAATAATGAGAAGTAGAAACCCTGCTTATACAAGCTGTAGTGTAAGAGCATGCAAACAGGAACTTCATCATCTGTAATTTACACCTAATTAAATTAGCCTCGTGTTTTGGATCATAAACTCATCTCATATAAAGATAACCTGTAGTTCAGACATCCTTAGGATGATACAGAATTCATGGTCCTTGGGGCTCTACATAACCACACCAATAAGCCTCCAACAACTCCATCTTTGAAAGCTTCTGGAAAAATAAATAAAGCTGAAATACAAAATCAGTAACGGGGAGAAAAACCCTGCATACAACAACAAACTTGGGAAATCAAAGCGTAGCCATAAGTAAAGCTTTGAACTAAACCACAACTACCGTGGTATTCCAAAACTTGGTGAGAAAAGCATGTTGCACATGTTAAGAGTGTAAACTTCCAGTTAAGAAATATAATTCTCACCTAGGAATTCCTGTTGGTGAACTAATAGTAATATGAAAGGTTGGGATCAGCAGAAGTCTGGCTTGTGGTGCTGTCCTCTGCTGTGGGTGTTCCCTTATGAAGTTCTGTAAAACATGGTGTTTTTTGCTGTGCTGTGCATAAGGCTTTTTTGTCTCAGACCAAGGTGAGACTTGTAAATCTCTTCTTTCCTATTTCCCTTTATTTTCTGCAGAAGTAAATCTGTATAGGCACTGTCAACACAATCATAATCTCAGTGATTCTTGTTGGCTACTTCATGTTCTTCTGTTAACTGATAAAGGAACACCCACTAAATGGAAGATTATTCAAACCATGAAGCTGTTATGATTAGTTATTGAAAACAGAATTGTGTTAGTAAGACATCTTTATCTGAGTCTTTTTGTAGTGCCATAAGAATAGAAACAAATACACTGTAGACAACCAGATGATCATTTTATTTACAATTTTTCTTTGTAAACTGGAAGTTTCACAGGGAATTTGCATCATGAACTGATCTGTAGTTTTTAAACAAGAAATATAATCTTATTGGAATATGCTTCAGGATTCTTGGGCTCATGAGCCTATAAGGCAAAGGCAAATCATGTGCAAATTAAAGGAATTTTAAAAAGGAATTTGGGAAGGACCTGGTGCAAAGAAGTAAAATGTCAGCAAAATCAATGCAGATAAGTTAACTTACAGCCATAGAAAATCTGGTCAGAATTTTTTCCTATAGGAATTCCAGTAACTTTGTAAAGATCAAATTACTCTGTTCTCCTGGAATTGTGTGGAAAATGTTGTGACATTTAGAAAAACTTCTTGGAGAGATTTTCTGTATTTTCTGGGTTTGGATAGGCTGTGAAGCTCATAAAAACCCTCCCTCTGAGCCAAATATAGTAAATTTAGAAATACAAACATATAGCTGATACTCATTTTCTTCATCCTCAATGAAAAAGTTTCAGCTCAATTGACTCTGAGTTCTGATTCATTTCTTTCTACTGAAAATGTCATCTGTCCATCTGCCCTACACATATTCTTGAAATATATATTGTAAGCTATATATTTGAAGAAGTGATTGAAGTAGTTCAGGTTTGGCAATCAAATCACTCAGAAACTGGCCTGTAATCACAAAAGTTAAGGATTCTCATTAACTTGGACCCCAGGTTAAAGATCTTGACTGAAATTGTCAGCTTGCTAAAGCCAATGGGATTGCTGCCATTGTTTTCCACAGCTTGGGGATTTCAAACATCCTTTGAATATATCTTGCAAAATATTCCAGCAGAAACTATTTCTATTGGATTGAAATTCTCCCTTTTTTATCAGGATATCATCATTATTATCTTTTGCTTGCGGTTCACAATGTCTTTGGAGTAAGTGTTTAGAATTACCTTCCATTGCTCCTCATAGGTGCCATGACTGATTTTCTCACTGGCTGCTCTCCATGCATTAAATTAATTGTGTTGCAATAGAACACTTGGAGATAAAGTCCAGTATTTTCCAAGAACCTAAGGAAAGCAGTATTCAGCCTTCCTTGAAGTCAATAGCAATTGTACACTTAATTCCTTTAGGCTTTTTTGATTATTTCATTCCTCCAGTTGATAAGGTTTTTGGTGTCCTTTATAAAAAAAATTCTATACATCCCAGTGTACCTACTATTGCAATGGAGCTGTTCCCTTCTCATTTTCTCAGTTCCTTAGTTTTATCCACATGCCTCTCACCAGTGTCTGTGCCCAGACTGAGGAGTGAGATGTGTGTCCAAATGCATTTCTAGCAACAGACTGCAGAGCCTATTAGGCTTTAAAACTTGATTGCCCATCAGCTGTTCATTTGCTTATTTTTAAACTTTAACAAAATACAAAAAGGCTCAAAGCTGAGCTTACAATGTGTGCATTTTAACTCTTTCTCTCCTTTTATTTCACATTACCTTTACAAGTCATTACTTAGCATCTGTAAGACAGGATCTTAGCCCTGAATTTCGGCAACTGGGAATTCCCCAAAGTGCTCTAAATTCAGCAATGCTTACACACGTGAAAAGGTTACAACAATATCATAACATCAGGGCCCTGTAGTCTGTCAGGGCTTCTCCATTCTGTTCCTGATTGTCTCTCTGTGTTGATGTAGCAACTTGCTCTTCACGACAGATGGCAGGGAGAAAACCCTCCCATGGAGCAGGTTTTCATCAAAAAACACTGTTCCACCAAAATAAGAATGTTCTGTGAAAATGCTTCAACCCTGAATTTATTTTGTTCAAAGACAAAACCAGGGAAGGATGCACCAAAGAGGGGGCAGGCCTGGAGTCTGTTCCTCCTTGTCTTAATCCTTAGGTTTTGGGGGGTTTTGAGACAGTGACAACATGCTCTTGGGTATAAAACTGGTTTCAGCATCAGGAACGTTGATCCGTTCCTCCTAGCAGAGAGATGTAGAAACGAAATGGTGGAAGAGGCTCAGGATCCCTCTGGCCCTAGGATCCTTTTGTCTGTGGCAATGGCTGCAGTGCTCTGGCTTCAGCAAAATGGTAGAGAGGACATGAGCTCTGCTGAGAGGTTTGGGCACTTGCTTGAGAAAAAGTAACTGTAATTTTGGGTAACTTGCAGTGAATTTGTACAGTCTGAATCTTGCTCTTTTAACAGTTTCAAGAATCTTACAAGCACATGTGCTTAGCTTTCAGATATTTCATTTAGCCATGAATAAAACTGAAGGAAACCCTTCCTCTAGACTAAAATGATATTTAGTGGAAAAACATTTTCCAAAGTGACACAAAAAATACGTACTTCTTGCTCTATAGGATTAGATTGTTCTGGAATTGTAATTATATATAGACTTTCAAAGATCCCAGTAAGAAAGCAACATTTACCTTTCCTTTTCCTGATTTCATTTTGACACCTTAGTTACAAAATCAATCACAAATCAGTCAGTGAAATATGGTTTGTTCCAGCTCAGTAGTTTTTAAAAAATGTCATTTTATCTTCCATCTAGTGTGTCAAATACATATATAAAATTGTTTCGCATTGTAATCTATTAATCTGTGACTCTCATTAATTTTAGAATAAAAAGAATAGTTTATGTATAATTTTCTGTAGTGTAATTTTTCTAATTGGAACATTGTTGCACAGTAAGAAGAAAAGGTCTGAGTAAAACAAACATGGGAAACTCAGAGCAGATAATTACCCAGAGATCACTAAATAGAAATGTTATGCACCCTCAGTTCTAAATTACTGACAGCACGTGTTTAACAGAAATTTGAAAAACATGTTTGTATTCTTGCTTATACTGATCCATGAACTGTAGTCAACTGGCTAAATGTCCTGGGATAATACTGATGTCCTGTACATTTTTGGCATGTAAGAATCTCATTTGTAGTGACTTGAAATCGAATCAAGCGTGTCAAAGGGAAGTAGAATGCCTGTATCATGTTTCCCAAAGTTTAAGAGAGCAGGCAACATTCTCTTTTCAAGCTTAGTTAACGTAGTACTTCACTAAAGGCCTCCTGGTCATTGAAAACATCTTCCCAAAGACACACAGTTTTATAAGCATCTGAGCAAGAGCAGACACTGATAGCAAATCTTTTAAAAGGATCTAAGAAAAAATAGTGAGTGTGTAAACTCTAAGGAAAAATGGTGCATAGGCAGTGGGGTTTTTCCTTAAATTTCTGTTACTTTTTGTTGTTTGAGTTTTTTTGAGGGAAGGAAAAAAAGGCAGGGACACAAACTGTCCCAAAACAAAACCCAAAACAAGGGGTAAAAAGCTGATGTCATCCAAGAAAATCAGATGTTACTGATTTTCCTGCCCTCTCAAGATCCAGGAAAAAGGGTGAGTCAGCTCTTGTCTTCACAGCCATTGATCCAATCCACCAATCCATGACAATTCAAGTAGTAAAATTCCACAGGTTTTCTGTCAAGCCCTGCAATATCAATGCATGTCCTTCCATAGGCAGGGAGGGAGGGCTTTGTCAAATCAAAGTTTGATCATGCCTTTTTAATGGGGAAAATTCTGTTATGAACATGCACTCTAAATACCAAGAAACCCCCTGGGAAATTTCTCCCATCACAGCTTGTGATTATTGACCAGGTCAACAAGATATAATGGACTATGGTAGGATACTTTTCAATCAAGGACGGAGATGTGGAGAAGGACAAAAGCTGTCTGGTTTTAGGGTCCTGATTTCAGTTTATCTTTAAATTAGAGACACATGGCCTCTGTATGAGTCTCATAGACTTTTAATAACCAAAATTTTGGGGAGCCATCACTGAAAAAGCACAGGGCAATTAGTATTTTTCACTTTTTTTCCTGTGGCTACAGAACATAAAAAGTGTCAAGACCTTATGCCAAAGTGTTCTTTCAAAAGCTGCCATTGGTTCTTATAGCTTCTGTATTTAAAGTTGGAATTTTGAAAACACCTGGAAAAATAAATCATGAAATTGTAAAAATAAAGGTTTAAAAATGAAATAAAAAAGTGACTGACCTAAACTACAGTGAACTATTTTTCCTTCCCCAGCAAAAATATGTGTGATTGGGTTTTGAGTCCCCCAAAGCTCATACAATCCCTCTTTACTGTTAAATTCTTTCATGACTCAAAACTGCTCTAATATCAGTTGAACCTGTTTGAACTCTGCACCCAACAGAGACTTTGGCAGTCACTTGACTTTCAGCTTATGAGTGGCTATAGCTAACAATTAGTCTGTTATTTTACTTCAGCATCTTAAAAAAACCTTCATTATGTCAAACAGTGGTAAAATCAATTGCTCCTCTCTCTATGGCTTTTGCTTTGCGTTCTCAGTTTTGCCTCAAACTCTGGCTCTGTGCAGATAAGAAGTGAATTTCCAGCCCTTAGTGGTGGTGGCAGGACACACTCATCCAACTTCAGACATGGGAAGGTAAAAGGAGTCTTTGGGGTAGGTAACACCTGCATTTTATTTTTTCTTCTAAATTTTGGAGACTCACATTTTTAGATCAAGCAGTCTGAATACACTGCTAGAATTTAGTAGCACTGCCCACTCAGTGAATACTTAAATGAGCGAAGTTAATATTAAATAATAGTTTGCAGGATTAAAATGTCTTTTCTGACTCTTTCACTCTACCAATCCTGGAATACATAATGCCTTCCAGAAAATTCTGTCCATGTTTTGTTCTGGGTTTTTTTTGTTTATATTAGAAGGGTTTTTTTCCTCAATTCCTCTCTCCTAAATATATTTTCAAATGTAATTTTAAATTATATTGGAGTTCATAAGAAAAGTGCATCATGCATTCCCTCCAACTTTGATAAAAATTCAAATACTTTAAAAAATTAGAAAACGTCACATCCTATCTCAGGATCTTGCTGTCACAGTCCTACATACTTAAATCCATGCAGTAGAAATCATCTGCTCATGCTGACCATGACTTATTTCAGGGAATTTCTCACACCTACAAAATCCAGGGAGGCATAAATTACCCCAAAATCCAGGGCATTTGTGTTGGACAGGTGAGGTGAAACATGGTGGGCTTATATAAATCACATCAATGTTAGAAACTGAAATACCACAATATTTCTAATTTCTAGATACATTTATTGAATAACCAGCATGGGATGACTGTGACAAGGTGACACAAAATGGATAGAGATGATCAACCACTATTTTGATGTATGTACATAAACATGTATGCATATATTGACACACAAGCATTGATTTGTTATGCATTCAATACTTTAAATATATATTAATTTGGGCATATAAATGTAGAAAACTGTTTCTTGTATTACTGACAATCAGTAATGAAGGCATAAAACCTGACTTTTAAAAATAATTTTACGTATTTCTTTACTTTCTCCTACTTCTTTCCATTTCTTTTTTTTTTTTTAAGCCCTTTTATTCAAGCATAAGATGTCTGCTAATATCTAAACAGGAAAAAGGCATTTACAAGTAAGATGACCAATGTGCCAAATCAAACAACATTTATTTTACCAGGGGAGAGGAATATGTTAGAAGAGAAATCTGTTTTTATATTTAGAATATATTCAGAATGTTTGAAGGGAAGCAGAGCAATCTCCCGCAGTTTTCTCTCAACAGAACATACTGTGTCACCAGTGAGGCTGTGTCCAAAAGCAATAGTTTTACCTCTCTCTTCTTCCAATTTTCCACCTCAGTTTTTCTTTTCCTTGAAATGGTTCATGGAGGAACCAGAATAGTTATAAATCAATGAGCTTGCAGCAGGCCCTCAGATCAGCTGCGTGCTGTCTTCCTCAGAGGACACAGCGCACTGAGCACCTCTGGAAGCTGATTTGCTTCCTCTGGTGCGTCAGGAGGGGCTGAATTCCTTTGAACTTCAGTCTGCCATGGTAGGGATGCTTAGGAGGATTTGACCCCAAGTGTATGGAATAAAACCTTTGCAAGGCAGCAGTCAGCAGAAAAGCTTGTTCATTCATTTGTTCTCTAAGGGAGACTGCCCAGCCAGATTAGTCCCTTGGTGTACACTTTCCGTCTTGACAAAAACATATTTACACTTTGTCCTTAAATTTTTTTCTTAATGAAATAGCAAAGAAACCCCAAAACAAAACAAAATCCCCCCAAAAGCCCCAACATTTTCACAAAGTTATTAATATTATTTTATAAGGAGCAGATATTTTAGAAAATCCTTTATACTGGCTTCGTTTTTCAAGAAGCATTCCAAAATAATTTGCAAATGTTATTTATTTTAGATTGTGTCTACTAAGAACAGGTATTTTGAGATGTAATCTGAAATGGGTGGCACACACTCATCTGTGTTCAAGTATGTCCATACCTGCCTAAGTGAGTGGTGGCCTTGTGTGATAAAATCGCTGTATTTTTATGTATGTTGGAGAAGAGTCCTTTACTTCTAGCTCACAACACAAGGTATAACAATGGCATTTTTGACAAATACTTCTATAGATAAACATGATTTAAGCCTTGTCATATTTACATTAAATGCAGCTCCTGAAGACTGAGCTACTATCATTTCTTTGGGTTTCTCTGCTTCCATGCATCTCTCTCAACAGAGAGCAAGGTTCCAGGAAACCCTCTGCTAGGCAGCCATGTACCTGAAAGGAGCCTTTGTTCTTAGACTTTGGATTCTTCTTGGGTCTTGCTTGATTGTTGCTTTCTGCTTTTCACTCTTTCAAGTAGTTCTTTGTCCTTCTTTGGTAATTTCTTATTCTGTGATTTAATGTGCTGGATTGGTTGAAATACCTGCTTTGCTTTAATAGAAGGGTTAGGATTTTTTTTGTAATAAACAGGAATATAGAAAATTCAGCAGATTATAATCCTAATTTCACTTTTTTCATATTGCTTTCAGCATTCATGGAGCTTTTAATTGAATTTTATGTTAGTCCATAAATAAACTCATACAGCCAGAACACCTTAGAATTGGTGATTTTACTTTTATCCAGGTAGCCTGAAGGTTTGCAGCCTTGTTTCAACAAGTTCACTGATGGGCAGGGGGTCAGTTTGGCTGGAAAAAATCCAAGGTCCCTACAGGTGTTAGAAGCCAACACTGCTGGCAATTCAGTGGTTGGCAGTTTTCCACCTTGTGTGCTTCATAAGCATCTTCCTTCGGATTTTATGAAAAATATGAGACATTCCACAGGTGGGTCCAGCTTTCAGGAAAACTGGAACATCAGATTGCTGAAAATCTGGGCAATTACACTTTTTGGAAGAAAGACTAACACACATGTCATAATATGATCTTTTGAACTGAGCATCCTGACTCAGATTTCTAGTTTCAACTTCTGTGTTCTAAAGACAGATGAATTATAATAATGTATATAAAATGCACCCATGAATTAGTGTGGAATGTTCCATTTTTTTTTCTCAAATTTATGAGGAACTAAACAATCAGAATATTTCATATACTCAAACGTTACTTTGGAAAAAAAATCCATCAAGTTCTTTGTGTGCAAGTGCAATGCCTGAGTACATCAAGCACTGACATCAATGGTCCTCTCAATGATTAAATGTTGGCAATATGCTGAGTCTGTATCAGCTCCAAAAGGTATGTCTCAAATTATGATTTACTGACACTTGTATGCACTATTGACCAGCTCATGTCTTGTGTGCTCAGCAAAAACGATTTTCAGCTTGCCAGCTAGTCAAAAGATCACTCGACGTGGCTTTGTGCATTTCTGAAGTGAAAGGCACATGCTTTCATCAGCTTTTTCATAATCTTTGCATCAGTGTGCCCACAAAGTCTCACATTTTGCCCTTTAATGTTGACTTATTTCACAGCTATATTTGGTGAATGCATTTCTGCCATTTAGTTTTGTATTTTATTATACTTTCCACTTCTTTAAATTTCCCCTTTTCTTGATAAATTCATTTTATAAATTAAATCAGCATGGTCTGACCCAGAACATATTAAAATGCCATTTGAATCAGTTCCAAATTCAGGTGCTTATAAAAACAAATTTGAGGAGCAACTGTAATTCCAATCCCTCCTATGTTATGTGAGCAATTTAAAATTATGGAAATACTTCCAATTTTATAGGCAATTTGAAATGGAAAACAACCAGAGCTCTGGGCATGTGCTCTGTATATAGGGATTTTGCAAACAGAAATGCTTTTAAAGTTAATTTCCATGTGCACCCAGTTACCTGGTTCTGTGTATGTTAAAATGAAAATTGCACATTTATATTTTAAAATTCAAAATGCTGCTTTTATTGGACTTCTAGCCAATAAAGAGAACATCTGTACTATAAATGCAATCTGTCTGTTCAATTTGTACTAAATTCATGGATCTTATAATGGATCTGTATATTTACTATTCATTCCATATAACAGAACACATTTTGGGGGGAGAGGAAGAGAGCAGGCTAAGTTTTCATCGGCTCCTTAGGCTATAAAATATTATAATAAAATATATAATCTTCTACTTATGCCCATATATTGCATAAGATAAGCACACAAAATCCTGACATATAGACATGAGTCTCTTTGTGTAATGCTCAAGTTTTCTTTGTTCCTTGCTCACATGCATGTTATGTTGGTTTTATCCTTTTCCTGCCACAGTGAATCTGTTCTTTAGGCAGGTGGAAGTAGTAGAAGAATTAGGTTCAACTGTGAATATCAGTGGTAGACCTTCACTTTACAATGCTGCTGTTTATTCCTTCATTAAATGAACAATTATTTCCTAGTTTACACCTTAGGCACCCCTAAAAAATATGAAAGATTGTATAATCAAAAATTAGGGAACATTTCCTTTATAGTAAGAATAAATCCATAGCAAACTAAACCTATTTTTAGATCTGGTGTAATGATACCTTTCACTGAGGATAAATTTTGCAGTTAACCAGTAAGTGCAGCAAAGACTTATTAGATCATCTTGAGGTGGACTTACCCATATAGACATACCCTTGCATTTTCAGATGTCTAACAAAAAATAGGTAATTAATTTAAAAATAATTTTTTAAAAATTAAAAATTATTAATAATCTAGTCCCTCCTCTGAGGAAGCTGTGCTTATACCTGTGTATGAAAAGACATCAAAGGAAAGGTTGTTAAAAGCTTGTGTTTGCGTGCTTTTGTCTGGTGTAGACCACAAGAGCTCCACAGATGGATGCAGGCATCATCAGAGGATGACAGCACTCACCAGCAGCTGGGGTTGCTGAAGAGTGAAGGCCCAGAGCATTCGTGATGGTGGAGAACTAGAAATCAACCTCCACATGACCAGGCAGAAATTTGGAAAGGCAAAGGCTTAGGATAACACTGCAAGGGTTGTACAGGGAAAAGTGGTTCACACTTTTCAGGAACTAGGTTATCTCTTAGAAGAGAAAGCATTAGACGTAGGTTTTGTCTAAACCAAAACAGAACTAAGGATCTAAGGGAGAAAAATTAAACTGAACGTTACAGAGAGACCAAAGGTGCGGAGAGACACAGTGTGCAGGCTTATTCATTCTTTAATGACAAAGATTGAAACCTTTATTCTTAGGCAAAAGAGAGTCAGTAAAATATCCTTGAAAGAAAATGTGTTCAAAACCCAGATAAAAAATTCCTAAATGAAAATTGATTGAGGGTTAATAATTTTGCAGACATTTTCTCCTGCACAAGAAGTTTGCAAACAGAAAAACCCTGGAAGTTAACCAATTATTTTAAAGGAATGCTTTTTAGAAGCAGCCCTCTATTTCCATCCTGTCTTTAAATTCTTCCCTAGGCATCCATCATGACTGCTGAGAGAATATGTGACTGGAAGCACTATTGCCAAAATCTACAGATGTAGAAAATGCAGAATACCAGAAAGTTCAATATCATACAAGCATACTTCAAAACAGAATGTAAATAATTGTTAATATGTATAAATCTGTGTTCCTGTAGGTCAGAAAAGTTACTCTAAATTAAAGTGGTTTTCACCTAGTCATGCCTGCTGTGAAATGTCTCATTTGGCGCCAGTACTTCCAAAAAGAGATGTTAGAGAGGGGGACAGAGGCCACTTTCCTGCCACAGCAAGCAGATCACTTCAGGTAGGTTTCCCAGTGCAGTTGGGCTTTTTTGCATTTTCACTTGTCAAACATTAATAATTCAGTCTTCTGTAGGTTATATGACTCATGTCATACAATATTATATTGATATAGCTTGTAAGCACAGGGTGTTGGGCTGTATGAGATGGAGCTTTGCCCCTTATTTGTCAGAGAGGCACAAAAGCCTAACTTTAGTACATGAAGTCAGAATTCCTGTTACTGTCTCACCATTTCCAGCATATCTTTGTGTTTCCGGGGCTCAGCTTCTTTCTATCCAGCTCAGAACTCTCAAATATGAAAGGTTCAGAGGTTTTTATTTGTCTGTCAATACTCCTTGAGTTATAAATTAATGGACACGAGATTAAAAAGAAAGGATTCTTTCTGAAATGACATGACATCTTTTGTTTATTTGTTAGCTTCTTCATTAGATATTCCATTGTAACCTCAAGTTAGCTACACATGACCTCTGAGATAATCTCATTCAGCCAGTTGTGGAACCACCCAGCAATTTCATCATTCCAATGTAATTTGAAATTTTCAAAAATAGGCTTTATTATTTTCTTAAAATTTTTTTCTTACCCAGATTTTTTCCAATCCTAATTTACAGTCAGTTTTTGCATTTCAGAACTGAATTCTCAACTGTTAATTAAGATAAAATGTTTGAAAAGCACAGCCAGCAGTTATGGGTGTGCTGTTCCCCACTTCTCAAAGGCAAGTTTTGCTTCAGAATTCAGTGAGACACTGGACTGAGCTGCAGTGGTTTTGTTCCTTATACTGGCTACTTGTAAGCACCATTCACAGCTTACTGACTTCAGTGGGGAGAGTCCAGTGACTGCCATGAGTCTTTTACTAGTTTTATAAAACTAATTAGCGTCGAGTAGAATTATAACTAATTAGCAACTGATTAGCATGATATTCAACTCTGTTGCAGGGGTCTTGTATTTAGTCTTATTTTTGCACACAAAAGTGGCAGTTTCTCATGATGGTAGATGAATAATACAACAAAAAAATGTATATTTTCTGTCGAGTAGAATTTATATTAAAGAGACTTAAGAAGAGACTTCTGTGCAGCTGTAATGGTGCTGCATCTGGTTGGTGTCAGGTTACTGGTGGTGTCCCACAGGCATCAGTGTTGAGCCCAGTTCTGGTTGAGGGGATCGAGTCTACCATCAGCAAATTTGTGGGTGACACCAAGTTAGGTCTGAGTATCGACCTGCTGGAGGGTGGAGGGCTCTGTAGAGGGACCTGGAGAAGCTGGATAGATGGACTGAGACCAACAGCATGAGGTTCAACAAGACCAAATGCCTACAGGAGGGTGCAGTCAGGTGTGGGGTGGGTTCTTCTTAACCAGCAACAGGACAAGAGGACATGGCCTTAAGCTGTGCCAGGGAAGGTTTAGGTTGGACATTAGGAAGAAATTCTTCACGGAAAGGGTTCATTCACCAGAATGCACTGCCCAGTTTGGTGGTGGAGTCACTGTCCCTGGAGGTATGGCACTCAGTGGCACTCAGTGCCATGGTCTGGTTGACAAGGCGGTGTTCAGTCATAGGTTGGACTCAATGATCTCAAAAGTCTTTTCCAACCTGATTCTCTGATTCTGTGAATTAAGACAGTCCTATCAGTAAGATTTTTACCAATATATCTCACTGTGCCTTAAATACCTCTCCAGGTCTCCAAGAATTCAGTGCATTTGCAGTTCATCCTACAAAGGAGTTAATCAAGAGTCCTGGACATGATGAAATACAAAAAGTTAAAAGACGTGAAAAAAGCGCCCTGACTTAGAAAGCAGATAGTAGGATTAAAAACAGATGTATAATGTAACAGTTTTGGACCCCTTTAGGTGCAATGAATCTGCTGAAGCTGCCAGTGTTTCTGTGCTGACTACAGAGGAAGACCAGATGATGAGTTAAGGCAAAGTTACTAATGTTTGAATGGCTAAAATTAAGGTGAGTTAAATGCCACCTACACACTTATGAAGGAAATGTGAGACAAGCTTACAAATTGTTAAAGCTGCAGTCAGCCTAGAGATGGTAAGGTCTTGATGAAAGAAGGGAAAAGCAAGAAGGAACACTTGGGCGATTTATTCAACCACCCTGTCCCAGACAGCCCTGCTGTGCATGATGGGGATGATTCATTCAGTGAGTCCCAATGCCAAGGAAAACAGCTCTATGCAATCTGAAATGAAAATGGGCCGTCATGAAGCTGAGGAACAGCACATTTCCCCAGGGTGGATAATATCCATGCAAAACTACAGAGGCAGAAAGGAGACTTTAAGATATTTGGTAGATTATTCATCATTGTTTCTTTCAGAAGTGAGTTGGATGGCTGCCCTTCAAGTGCTGAAGCAAGAACAATCATGTAGTGTGGATATTTGAAAAAAATATATCCCAGTAACTTGGACATACAGTCCCACTGGATTTTGTTGAGATCTGAGTGCAGACTATTTAATCACACCAGCAGAGGAAAACACAAGTCTACCAAATAATGTAGCAAAAGAGCATTCTTGGCATGATGACCAGGACTGGGCTGTCACTGAGGGAAGAAAGTTGATTGCACAGCTTAGGGGAGAACACACTGGGTAGTGACTGTATGAGATGTAAAGAGATAAACAGGAGAGGCACAGATTGCTGAGGAATGTCAGAACAGCAGTGGTCTGCCAGTGGATATTTATATCAGTAAACCTGTATTGTGCCACTGTATCAATTTTGTTGGTTAATCAATATATCAAGACTCATACGAATACCAGGAGATAAATATATAGCTAGATATAGATATAGATATAGATAGATATAGATATACATCAGCAGTAGCACAGAGAACCACACCTCAGTTCAAAAGTTAAAGTAATCAGCTTAATTGTCTTTGGCATATTATTGTTCCTTCTAAATGTAGAAGTGGAAATGAAACTTTATCAACAGAAAAGGCTTCCCAGGGGAAGTAGTTATGGCAGCAAGCCTTCCAGGGTTCAAGGAGCATTTGGACAACGCTCTCAGGCACGTGGTGTGATTCTTGGGTTTGTCCTATGTGGGGCCAGGGGCTGGACTTGGCAATCCTTGTGGGTCTGTTCCAACTCAGCATATTCTGTGATTCTGTGATCCCATGAATAGCAGGTGTATTGAACCACATGCTGCTCAAATGGACTTAAAACTTGGTCCATACTTGTGTACAAGATAAACACATACTTGTGTGAGAGCCTGAACTTCACTGTAGAAACCGCTGCAATAAGATTAACTCAATTAGTGGCTATGCAGACTGCAGCAATCTATGCTGAGCTAAAACATATGTGTCTGGGAGACCTTGGGTCCACACACCTGCAAATCTCTTTGCATTTTATGCAGTGTATTTATTATGTTTTTATCCTATTTATTTTGATTGGGTGGCATTTGTTTTTGCACAGAGCCTCATGTATTTTAGAAACAGAAGTAATATATCCATAAATGTTTCATTATTATTACTATTACTACTACCAGCATCTGTAGGTTGAGGAATTGGTTTGGAGAATTTTCCCAGATGTTAAGCAGAGTTTGTATCGGTGAGCAATAAGCAGGAGAAATGAGACAGAACAAAACTGATGTGAAAAGAGCAACTGCAGAGTGAAGGGAAAAATCTCAGAACCATCCAAGGAATAGATCTGACACCTTTGAATCTACAACAGACCTCTCTAGAGGAGAGCAGTGTGATGGAGGAGGGTGTGATTTAGCTCCTGAGTACTACCTTAAATTTTTACTGTCACCAGCCAATCTAAGTTTCATTAACATTGTTAGGCAGAAGGGGGAAATAAGGGCATATATGTCAGATTTAGAGGCTGTTCCTGAAGCTTCCACACATGATTTCTTTTCTGCTGAAATATAATTTCCTCTCACCACATTTGAGATGGTTGTTTCACTTGGAGTCCAGGTCTAAGAGAAGGCCTTTTTCTAGCAGTGAGATCAGAAACTGACTTAACTTGAAAAGATGATTGTCACTTAATAACACAGATAGAAACCTTCACATAAAACTCAATTACAGGATGAAAGTACTGGATAATGAGAAAAGTGTGACTAAATACGAGGGAAATTGAGAGGAATATTTAGAGTCATAATGAATAACCTGTCTTTCAATGAGCTTTTGGGGCCTGCTCTGGAGTTACTGTTAGTGCCCTTTGGAGACTAAAATTGGAGATTCTGTATTCATCGTAACTTAATCAGAAATTCAGGCACTTTTCTTGAACCTGGGTGGGCAGTTTAGCAGTTTTCTAAAAGTAGAGAGAGGTTTTGCCCATGGGTTATTTTTTTTTTAGTCAGCGGGTTTCCTTCTGCCCCTTGCCTCCTGAAATTTTCTGATGGCTGTGCAAACAAATCACATTTGTTTGCAAACAAACTGGGCGTGGGCCAGGAAGGGATTCACAAGTGTACCTCATTTTGCATATGTCATTAATTTGAATGTTATAACTTAAATGTTCATGACATTTAGATCCTTTGCTTGGTGATGGCTGCTGGTTGTTGATTTACTGAAGCTTTGAGCCTTCTCCTGGTGGGGTGGTGTTTGCACCATGCTCTTCTCTGACCAAACCATACAGTAATGCTTTTGTTAGCTCTGACTTCAAGACCTATTTCTGCCTTTATGAAAAACATTCATTCTTTTAAATGGTTTTTCCTTTGAGATAAAACAAATCTCTATTAACATCCTCTCATTTACTTTGCATGGAAATCCACTTAAAAACTCCCCAAATCTCTGTCAAGAAAGTAACTAAAAAAGTACAAGTAACTACTTCCTTCTTACACCCTAATTCCTTCTCTTCTTACCAGAAATCCTCTAAAAAATGTAATGCACTCTGACAAAAAATGAAATTTGAGTGTTCTTTTCAAGTATAGAAATGGATAATGCAAGAAACAAAGAAAAATAAGTTGAATTTAGTAGAATTTCTCCATATCTTTTCAATCAGCATTTATTTATACTTAGAAAACCACTTCCCTTTTGAATGCTTCCCTAACATTAAGGCCAGAAACTTTCATCAACATTTTACAAGCATGACTGAAGCTAAGCAGCATACTTATACTGGATGGCATCAACCCAGTTATAACTTCAAGGAGATAAGTATTGCAGCTGAATGTGTTGATGCAAAATTGTGGTGAAAGGAGAAATAATTTGATATTCTGCTCAGAGATACAACAAAAATGTGACCAGGTTAGTGCTTTAATTCAGGGTTAGATGCTCCCAAAGAGTTTGGGGGACTGTTTGATATTTTGAATGTCTGCCATGAAACGTCTGGCATCGATTTGGAGAAGATTTTATACAAAGTTATTCCTCTGCAAGCCTTGAGTCATTTGGGTTATGATTTTTATATAAGAGCAAATATGCAGGGCCAAGATTAAATGGTTCTCTAGTCCCGTGTCCTGTCTCTGACATGTCAGCCAGTGGCCATGTCGGGGGAGGACACGGTATGAACAGGGGAAGGATATAGTGACACTTCGCAATTATGGTCCTCCAGCTTCCAGGGATATCTCCCAGCTCCAGGACTTTCTCTGCCAGAAATTGTAACCTTGTGGTTTTGGGAACATTACAGAAACAAGTCCAAAATTTATAATGATTGAATCCAGCTTTTTTTAAAATCCATTTTTTCCTTTTTTTTTTTTTTTTTAATACATTTCACAATCCCTCAAACTATTGGAAATATGCACACAATTTTTTCATACTTGATCATGGAAAGTACAGATATTCCTCTCCTGTGACTTATGATATGTCACAGGAATGCACTCCCTTGCAAGTCTCTGTAATTTCAGGTTTTTAGCAGAAGCTGAAGTACTTCAAATATATGTATCTATATATATTTAAAAAAGAATGTGTTGTTTGGAACAGTGCCCACCTTATTGCAAGCAGGAATTATTACAAATCTCACAGGAAAAATTATTCTTGTGAGATTTTTTTCTTCATTTGTAATAAGAGTCAGGTACTTTGTACTTTTCTTAGACAGGTCATACTTAAAGAACAGTTTACTCTTACTCTAATAGGAATTTCAGATTAGATTAAATTAAAATAAGAAGAGATAATAAAGGGATCAAACTTCATACCAAGGTGTTACTCTACTGTTATTTATGCAGAATAATAAATTACATACATATATAAATATGTATATTTATAGATAAACACTGTAGGCATGAGGCCACTATGATGAAAGGATGTAGGTAGTATAGTTGCATAAATCAGACATAGTTTTGTTTTTTCCTTATGTTGACATGCAAATTATTGTAGGACCTGGCTTTGCAAGCAGATGGGAGTCAAAATTCCTGCCAGGTTCCTGACATATTCTGGAAGCCAAATCCCCAGAGTCCTCAGAACTCCCTCCAGATGCAGAATGTAACCGTCAGCCAGATAAACATGCATTACTAGAAGGTTTTTGATTTTATATCTAGGTATAATTTTGCATTTTATGTGTAATTAGTCTGTAAAAGAGATATACAGGAAGAAATTTGCCATGGCTGTTCCTCTGGCTTTGAGAAGTGGTGGCACATCATGACTCACATCCACATTCCCCTGAGGAAAAAGGTCTTCTGGACACTGTCTAAGCATTGTACAGTGAAGGCACAGACCAAAACCAAGCCAAAGCCTGGCTGAGCACACTACAGAGAAGAAGGGGTACAAGGCTCTGAGCCCTGGTTGTGCACCACCTACAGTATTTATGGGCTTCTCTGACAGCCAGTAGCAACTCAGACTCCTGTGGTTCCTGACAATGTTATTAAAAAGAGCTGTAGGTGAAGATCAGAAATAATTTATTTATGTAATAACCAGCCCTACTGAAGGCTTGGGTGTGCAAGGGCAGCAAGGCCATTATTTGAATTTATGCAGTTTTAAAAAGTCATTTCACAGCTAACCTTGGAAAATAATGCGGACCTTGTCGTCACTTCGTTTTCTTTCAGTATACAAGTGGGTGGCTATATTTGTTGTGGAAAGCTTGTAAAAGTAAACAGTACAATTATTTTAATCTCTTAATATGTTTGGAATTATAGCTCATGGCTGCTCAAAACACTCTGGTCACTGGGGTTTGCATAACACATATGCCATGGAGTCAGCAAATGTCTACCATATGAGCAACAAATATAGAATGATAAAATAAATTCAAAAGAAGACCTTTCCAACCCTGGATACCCAGGAGATAAGGGAAGCAAAAGTGACAGCTGTCTTCAGCAAGAGAAAATCTATTCAAATATTGTTTTTCAAAGGATTCCTCTAAGTAAGGAAGATTTATTTTACCATGGGCATGCCAGAAATGCCATGATGTTAGGAAAAATATTAGAAGAGTTATCCGAGACCCACAACTTCACCATACCATGAGTCAGTTATTAAAAAACAAATAAATGGATACTTCAGTCCTCAGGCACACAAAGTAAAGTAGAAGTAGGAAAGTTTTTGCCACACTTTCTCCTTCAGTCTAGGATATATTAATTTTCTATATTACTCAACAAAATAGATTAGATCCAGATCATGACAACCATACTCACATTGCATAATGATTTACTCATTCCCATGCAGATTACTGGGAGTACTTCTGGATTAAAAATGCCATTCACAGGTAGTTAGGTATGGTAATTTTGCTAGTTGTGATTAGAAAAGAGCAATACTTTATAAGGCAAAACACCCTGCTGGCGGTTTTTATTAAAATGGCATTTATTCTAAGATATATTATTCCATTTGTTTATTATATGGGACATGGCAAAGATACTAGAGTATGAGAACCTTTTGCCTCAATATCTTAGCTCAGAGTTAGGATTGCTGTTGACTCTTTCAGTTCAGTCGGGAGGATTCAGTAAAATATTACTTAGAAGAAAGGCACATGGTAAGGGTAAGATGATAAATATGGCATCTCCTTGTTTGCAGACATAAAGTGAAATTAACATTTTTTTAAAGATAGTGTTTCTCCATGCTAGTAAACTCACTTCCTAAAACACAGTTTAAGTGCACTATATCTTTGACCTCAGGTATGGGGTTGGACCCCATCAAATGCCCATTTCTGGTCTCTGGATATATTATCCAAAAGCTCTGATATCACTCCCTAGTCTGCTCTTGGTCCCTTGGTCAGTCATCTTGCTCAGATAAAAGTGATTCAGTGCTATTTTTCAGTATCAACACACTTCTTTATTAAATTCAAGTGAAACTTTCTCTTCTTTGCTAGAAACCAACTTTGTGACTTAATAGAACATCAGTTAAAAAAGGAAAATAAATTCCTATACAGATTTCTCAGCTTCACCACAAAAAAATCCACAAAAAATTTTAACACCTATAAAAATGGCAGAAAGCCAACACAAAAGAGGCAGTCACAACTTCTGTGCAAAAAATAATTTCCCAGAAAGTACCACAATAATTTTCAAAAGCTGTCAGGATTTTCCTCCTATTGATCATAATTATTGTGTTTAGAAAGCACAAAGAATAAACTGAACATCACATCAAGCACCCAGAAAGTAGCCTACAAGGAAGCCTGAAGATAGATCACCTTCTATAAATCTACAACACAGCACAAGAGTACAAATTCCAGAAAGAAGTTGTTGAAATACAGCATTAAACTCCTTTATAAATCATTTTTAGTACAGGTAATTAAGAAGAGGCAAAAGCCATAGCAATTTGGATTAGATTTGAAACTATATTTTACAATCTGTTGTGTAATTCCTTGGTCTACATGAAAAATTTCTGCTTGAAATTTATATTCCAAGTGAGAATAATATAGTCCATAAGTGAAAAATAGCAGGAATAACTTGATGGATGGAGGCAAAGATAGGATTGTTCTCCCTGAAGTTTAGGATAAAGTTTGAAAGAGCAAATGCAACCAAAAATACCTTTTTTTAAAATCTTAACACAGCAAGAAGCATGAATTGCAAGTGGCTGAAAAAGACTATATTGCATATGATACTGGTTTAAAATAGTGCTTGATTAATTCAGCAGCACACAGCCTCAGTCTCTTTAAGCAGTATAAACTTAGTAAATCATTCTCAAGGAGAGAGAAGCTTGAAAGCAAAGAAAGCAGGGACTAAGCTAATGAAAACATATGACAGCAAGAAAGATTTCTCAAAATAAGTGTTCGTTTCATTTAAATTTGAACAACCAAACTATTAGAGATTATGCGATGTCTGTGGTTTTTCACTCTGCTTGCCCTCGTAGGAACTGAATGTGTGTTAGAAAGTTAGCTAGTCAGTTCTGTGGGGTCTTGTTTGGGAGAAGAAAATAGAAATACAAAGAGGAAAGTTTTTTATAATTGTTTAGGACATGTCTTTTTGTTGTTCTGAAGGATTTAAATGTAATATGACAAGATCAAATTACAAAGGAAGAATTCATCACTATCAGACCTAAAGAGTATAAAAATCTGTTTTATCAATAAATTAAAAAGGAAAAAAATATAAGATTGCGGAGAAAATAACAAAACTATTCCAAGAGTATGAAGACTGTACCCAAAGATGTGTCAAGTATGTATTGAATTTAATCTAACAAAGATATTAGAATTTTAACTAATTTCAGCGTAATGTTTTTAAACTGAATCTAGGATATTGTTTTGCATTTATGGCATTTATAGTAAACTGGAAAATCCCCCATGGCATTGCCATCTGGAATACCCCATGTGAGCAAGCCATGCTGTGCTGTTTGCATTCTGTCTGGGCTAAGTCTGGGAAGGAACACTTTTGCATGTGGACAGCTTCAGGAAGCAGGAGTTGGGATGCACCTAACAAACACATTCTCAGCTGAAGCTGGAAATGGTGTAAAGCTCTAGAAATTCATCCACTAAAAAACACTGAACAGCAGAGTTCAACTGTAATGGCTGAACTCCACTTAATGGTTGAACTCCACTTCTGCAATGGGATCTGGGTTTGCAGCGGTGTCTTTCTAAAGATGGAGGTCGTGTGGGGCCAAGAGGGAAAGCAGGAGCCCAAACACGCTGGGGACTTGATGCAGATTCTGAGACCAATAGACAAAGTCAACAGCAAGGCTCCCTGCGGTTTCAGTGGCCCCCAGATGTATATTTGAACTTTTGCAGGCCTAGCAGGACCAAACCAAAGCTCTTGAGTTTCAGCTATGATTCATCTGGCAAAAGCTGCTGTTAAATCTATTCAACAGCTAAAATGAGACATTGCTAAAATCTCCTTGGCAAGTAACTGCTGCACTGGAGCTGCCTTTCAAAAACATCCACAACTGCAGTTCGTTAGGATTGGTTCTTGCTGCTGTTCACTGGGAGATGAAAAGAGGGGAAGTCTGATTGAGAGTGAATATTGGAGAAAGCAATTTTAGTCTTAAGAAAGGAAGGAGGTAATTTTAGAAGTTCAGTAGCTTCTGAAATGTACATATATGTGTGTACATACATACACACACATATATATACCATGTGTATATAAATATATATACATATAGATAGCCTGCATATATATGGACATATAAATCTACATCTACATATCTAAGAATGTAAAAATATTTTCCCAACTTGTGTCAAGTTCCTTTTCTCTGAACACAAACCATTAAGCTCTCTGCAAGTGTGCCAAATGCTGCTTTGAATAAAAAGGGAACCACTGACATTGTTTCCAGCCCGCCAAAATAAACCCACCCTGGCTGCTGAGATGGAGACCAGTGGGACATATGTGTGTGATAACCTCATTCCAGACTAAATCCAACCACGATATTAAGGTGTAATTTGAATAATAAAAAGGTTTCATTAGCTGTAAATCAAAACACATTTTATGCCTGGGAGGCGATTCTGAGCTTTCTTCTTCTTCCTACTCCCTTCCTGTATCCTTCATTACAAGATAATCAATTAGGAATGAGCTTGAATCAAAACTAGGATGCCAAGAAGCTCTGAACACCGAAGAAAATTTGAAATTGTGTATATCCGCATTCAATGGATGATTACACAATTCTGGCAGAGTTTTGATAAACCCAAGTAAGGTGTGTTTTCACCAAAGGGCAGCTGTCACGTGAGTGGAATGGCTTTTGCCTGTGACTCGATTAGTAGTAGCTCTCTATGTGACTTCCTGCCCCTTCCTACTTGCCAAGTAATGTGCTGTGTCTTTAATCTCCTGCATAATGGTTTATGCTACAACATTTAATGTGTATTTGCAGTTAGCCAGAATGCCACGGTCAGCAATCACAATTGGGCTGGAAAGCAATAATGCATTAAGCTGTGATAAATTAATCACTTGGAAACTTGTGAACATGTCCTGAGGAACTTATGGTTGCCCCTTAGCAGAGTATTTGTTCCACTCTATCATTTTAATGGCTTTAGCCTCTCAGCACTACTGTGACAAAAGAAAATTCTCTTTTCTTTCTTTCTATTTTCTTTTCTAAAATGGAGATTTAAGTCACAGAGAGGAATGGTCACATAGGATGCATATGTCTGAAAAGGAAATTAAGGCTTAATCTTCTCAGTCTTACGTGGATTCATTAATTGCTGGACAATTCTTCCTCTTGGGTTATTTTCAGCCATAAGTTTTTAGACATTTGGGCAGATGAGGAGGGCGAGGAGTTATATTAACATTAGGAATAAAGAAGACCAGATTCAGATAAAATAAGAATTGGCTGAAATCCTTCCTCAAACCTCAAAGCCCTTCTGAGGTTTGAAAAAGTTTAATGCACTCCTTTTATTTGTTTCATCTGCTTCAATGGCCCTTCCTGATACTGGAGCAGGGAACAGAACAGTGAAAATACCATTGAAAAGCTGAGGTTTGAGTGTGTTTTGCCAAGTGTACACTCCCTCAGTGTTTTTGTTGAGGATGCTTTTTTTTCTATTTTTATTAGGTTTCTATAAACAGAAAAAACAATAGCAGCACAGTACACTCAGATATCTGAGCATCAGGCCTAAAGAATGCTGTGGTATGTGGACTGGACACCGCTCCCTGGGCTCTGGATTTGCTATCAAGCCCTTTGGATGCACCCTGGCATTGCTTCAGGAAGGCCCTAGGGAGCCCATGAATGTAAGTGACATCACCTACTTAAAACCCTTCATGCTGGCTGTCGAACATATGGAAAAAACTGGGATGGAAAGAAAGGAGGTACAGATTCACTACCAATGAAATAATTTTATTTTACTGATATTCTTTCAAACATAATTTCTGACAGTCACAGAAACACCAGAACCATTTCTGGGATGTCTGAATTAATCATATGTAGGTTATACATTTGTCAGATTATTGGAATAATATTTTTGAAGAGCCCATACATGCATGCACATCTGTATTGTCCTCATCAATCTCCCTGAAATACAGAAATCAGAGGAACATCTCCTTGCAAAGTTCAAGTGAAATTATGCTTTATGGCCATAACACCTGACACCTGAGCAACCTCCTAAACTGTCACGGCAATTTTTTTTTCAGGTTTTTGCAATAAATTGTACTCCTTTTATTATGCTGACATTTTAAAAAAGCCATGCATGTGTTCTCCAGAGTCACCAAGTTAGTGAGTTTTAGGAGTTTTAGCTGCTTTTTTTAACCTGTCCAAGTCCACCTTTTAGTATCTATGTATGATAATCACAAGTGAGGGTTTGTGATTGAAAGATCCTGGCAATTTTCAGTCTAGATGAAATGAATTACTGCTATCAGACGACCATCTAGAAACCTCAGCAATTCAATTAGCACTAATTGAAATGGTAATTGATAATGTCAGCTCAACAGCCTCAAAACAAATGAGCCTTAAATCTGAACTGTTCCCTTATCTCCAGTACTTAGATTTATATCCTGGAAATGCTTATTGACACAAAAATGCATTTGTTGGCAGATTCATTGGAAAAATTACTGGAAGTGTATCAAATGAAACTGAAGAAATGTAAAACTGGAAGAGGGACTCATGAATGTATGATAAGGTATAACTCTGCCCTGATAGGAAGGAAAGTGAAATGTCCAGATGCTGTTATTTAAAATTAGGATTCATTTCCCCGAACTTTAGATGTTTATAACATAAACTTCTTAGCTAAGGTTTACTTCAGGGGTCTAGTAACTGGCACCTAGAGCCGTCTTTGTTGACACATGAAATCCTGTCTGATGCCCAGCTGCTGCTCCAGAAGGTCACAGTATTTCTGGGAGTCCTATGTCATTTTTTTCCAGTTCCAGATGCATTTTTTGGGATGCCACAGAGCACCTCAAATGGCAGTGGATACCAAAGTCGAAGCAAATGAATCATGCCTGTGGTACCTACACTCTTTTTAGGGGAGAGGAGATCTTTAGTCAAGGAACCAGCCTCACAGTCTCTTGGCTGTGATGGTGAGAGGCTGCCCACAATTAGCTCAGCAGTGGAGTTTGAGATGCCTTAGCACTGGCCTAAGTACGGGTCTCCCATAATTCACAACCCTCCACAAATACCACAGACAACCCAGGGCTCCTCAAATGGCACAGGATACCTACATGAAATGAGTCCATATATCTCAGAATTTGGAGCTTTATCTCACATTTAATGTTGGGGGAAGTTAATCCTGTCATTTATGTCCCTACTTAGGAGTATCTCCTGATTCAATACCAGGAATCCCTGCAAAAGAGAAGGCATCTGTTTTCTGTGGACCCAGCACTCCCACTCAGCTTTGAAACTGAGGATGTGGAAATGAGAATGGAACAAATACGTGGGGATCTCAGCAGATTAGGTTTCTAACCTTAACCTCTAACCTTGTTTTAGAGGGTTATTTAAGCAGCTGACCTGGCTGGATTATTGACATAAATCTGTCTTTGAAATATCCATCCTGAGTTATCATGGTAAACGTATACACTCAGAACAAGTAAGTAAGAAACAGAGAACAGAGGGTCAAATCCCTAGCTGAAGGAAATTCAGTAAGTATCTGGCTAAGCATAAGTCCTTGTAATGGAAAACTGTGTAGCAGAAAATCCATTTCCACAGTTACTGAAGGGATGTATGTACTCATGACACCTGGTGTGCTCCAGAGGGAAGCCATAGGACAAATGAGTTTCCTAAACTTGTAATTTATCGAGGCTGTGGTCCAGAAAGACACTTAAGACACTTGCATCTGAGTATCTTTCATCATTGCTGTGAAAAGGAATAGGCCTGCAATCTTGCAAGAGTTTAAATATCTTATTCTAGTTTGTCAGAAAACTACTTTGTCTGGCTGATCTATTAAGCTGCTCTACCCAGCTGGAAAACACTCTGCACTTTCATGTCCTATATTGTTCCACCACTCTGTTTATTTTGCCCATTAATGAAAATGCTTTCAGAGTGGATTAGATATAATCAAAATATTATGATCTCCCCACCTTCAAGGTTTGGCAGAACATAAAGCACAGGCCAATGCAGCTGACCAGCCAAGGGACAGATTATCTGTGAGAGACAGAGAGTGTCATGTTGCTGCTGCAAAACAATCCCCTACATATGTGAGTGGCTGGAGGGAATGCATTAGAGAAACTTGCAAGGAAAATAGGATGTATTTGTAAACACAAATGAATGCTCATCTACGAGTTACACAACCTAACCACTATGAATACCACTTGAAAACCTGCTAATGTGCACAAAATAAACCTTAAAATGAGGGTTTAATGACAAGATGACAACTCATTTCCTAAATGATTCAAACTTCAGAGAATATCAAAGGTTGCCAAAGGTGACTCTATGAATGAACAAAAATGTGTGTTAAGATTTTTGGAAACGGTAGCAACTTCAGACATAAAATTTATTTTGACCCAATGCTCCCATGAGCAATGAACAGCTCCATATTTCCCACATAACAGCAGATAGGATTTTGCTAGTGGATGTAAACTGCAAGCTTACAGAGTGTAATATTTGTATTATGGATCATTATAATGATCAAATCATCATAACACACTGAAGGCATCTAAATATGAGCAGTGCCATACAAAAATAAATGAGAACAGAGTGGATATTCATATAGTTCCTTCTCCAGAGGCAAATAGGGGATTAAGTAACTTAATGAACGATGATGAAAAGATAGAGCACTGCAGTAAACTCAGTCTTGCTGTAAATGCACACAACCCCATTGACAACTGAATCTGTTCTTGTCCAAAGCCATATTTAGGATGGAAGTTTCCATCCCCATGGTCCATTCATTACTTGTGTCTCACACTAAAGCAGCTCCATTGCTTTTACTAAATGGAGCATGTAGTTTTCTTAAATAAGTGCCTGGCCATAAAAAACCCCAAGCATATGCAGAACATTGTGTGAGAAAAACAGCTTCCTATTCAGATTCGTGCCTTTGATTTCACAAGTCCTATTTCTATCAGCAATCACATTTACAGCACATTCATTTTAATTCCCCAAAGCACTGCATTTATATGAGTGAACAAACCCTATCAGGACTATCAAAACAGAGTCCTGATAACCCTCCACAATTAAGATGACGTAAAACTCTTGACCTCAGCTCTTGAGAACGTACACCAGGTACACTGCAGGCTCAGACAGCAAAAGTGGAAATGTGAAGTTCTTGCTATCAATCCAAGTTCTTTGGGATTTAGCTTTACCAGGGATTTCTCTCCTGGAGCTGTGACACAGAATCCAGTCTCTCTCCAAGTTTTAAGAAATGCCAAGGCTCAGGTACCCTGTTGTGCAAGAGTTCCTACAACAGTTCAGGGTTACCAAAAAAAGTGACCATGGACTTTACTGACACATTTCTGGGTTCTCATTCCCCAGCTATCAACACCAGGTTTCTCTTTTGCATACTGAAGTTCCTGCCTGGACCATTTCCCTGGATTTCCTTTCTACAAAATGCCTGAGCACAAACAAGAAGTTGCTACAACACCAAAGTTTCTGGGAGATTGGCACATTTGCTGTGCTCAGTATAAATTGAGAACACAAAATTTTCTGATGGGTCAAAATAAGGTTAAGTGTTTTGTTTAGTTATGGAACCATTTTGCCATGACTACATAGTTTTCATTATCGATATGACTACATCATCGTCATGGTTTATCACTAATTGTCAGATCATGATATAAATGTTATTTCCTGGTGGTGATTAGGAATTTTGAAGGTATGTCTATCTCTTTCTTTGTGTCCAAAGAAGTTTCATCAACCTCAGAAGCACTTGGGTCAGATATGTGGGGAGGAAATCTATTCATTCTTGGTGTCAGAAGGAGAGAGTGTTGAGGAGATTTCTAGAAATGATTGAATGTTTGCAGCAGACTTCACAAGCCACAATGTGTTCCTCCAAAAGATGTCACTTTCCCATCAGGTGTGAATGAAACTGATGTGGAAGTTAACTGAGATTTCTCCTCGCATTTTAGAAAGAATTGGATTAGAAGCATGATCCATCTCTGCTCTGATCTCACAGCATGCAGAAATACCAATATGAGTAGTAATGGGTACAAACCCAAATGACTCACTGAAACAGTGCAGACTTAAAAAAACTTAACCTTACTGCCCTGTGCATCTTTACCCAGTCTCTTCTGGGATGGAACTGCTGTGTTTGCTTCATGGATGCAAAGAAAGGCATTCAAATAAATGGGCATACCTTAATGGTTGCATGAAGTGTATGCAAAATTAAAAATACAACCTTTGTTGCAGTTAATCCTGCATTTAACTGAAGTATGGAACCAAGGCTAGGAGAGGAGTATATAGCAAAAAAAACAAAACAAATAAAAAAAAAAAAAAACAAAAACAAAGAAAAACCCAATATATATACATTTAAATGAGGGAAAGGGTGGAAATCTTGCTCTCCAGTTCAGAGTAAATAAAACAACTCTATTTTCTTTCCAACAAATCAACCAAATCATGGTATGAGTACAATGACACCCTATTGTTTCTTATGGCTTCCAGAATGAATGTGAAGTTATGTGTGTTTTGCTTGGCAGAATTGAATCTTCCCCTCAAATCCCACCAGCCAGGTCCCAAGACTTATCTTTCTCTGTCAGAACACCCTGTAAATCATTATTTTTCATTTGAAGGCTCTCTCTGAAACCTTTCCTGGACTTCTCATTCCAGGCATCTGCAGGGATGTTGTGTGTTTTGGAGCATGAGGAAGTGGTGTTTGTTTTCAGCCCCTTTGCTGTCCCCACCCAGAAGCCACTAACATTTTGGAAGAAAATTTGGAATACTTCCTGCAACATCCTTCTCCTTCTGCCTTTTAACTGCATGGGAACGTGAAGTGCAGGCAAGCACCAAGACCCAGGGCATGGCTGAAGTGCAGCTCCTGGGACAGGAAGCAGCAGGTGAGGCTTCTCACTGTTTCCCCACACACCTTACTGTGTTTACAAAGTTTGATCCAAGGTTTTGTGGCTCCACCACATCAGACCTGACCTTGAACACAGGCTGCTAAACCACTTGAGGAAGGAGAGGGGCTGCTGACCCTGTGGATGCACTTGAAGACTTGACACCTCCTTGCCCACGATGCTGTTTACTTGTCTTTAAAGTCTTGTTTACTTATCTTTAAAATTGAATGCCCCAGAATGCTCTCAGAATGCTCTCAGAATGCCCCAGAATGGATGCTGGCTGGCAACAGGTCACATTTTCTCCAGAGGGGACAGGTGAGCATTGCTCCTGCACAGCTTAGTGGCTGTGGATCAGCACTATGAGCTCTTCTGGACCTTTCCATGTATATACAGTGATGTTAAAGAAAAACAGAGTCTTTTCTCTGAGTTGTGCTCAGACAACTTAAAGTGGCACTTAATACACTCTGCCATCAGTTGTGCTATCAATGGTCCAAAGCCAAGGAATGCAGAATCCCTTTCTTCCCCTGATCTTATACAGTTAGAGCAGAAGGGCAGGATCTGTAACTGAACTGCTTATCAGAAGTGATCTGCTTAGTAATAATTTCTGACTGTGCTGGACTTCTATGCCATTGGAAATTCTTACTTCCATTTTCATAGATGATTTATACACATCCTTGTGAAAAAAAATAGTGGAATTCATTGACGTAAGTATTAATTTATAAATATCATCATTCAAATAACAAATACAATTATCACATGAATAGGAAGCAAAGGCCAGCCTGGATCCATAAAGTCTTCCAATTTCTACATGTCTGTGCTTTAATCAACATTTATGCACAAAAAATTATATCTGCCTAGTGGTTACACACTTAGCAGTCTGTCCTTCTTAAAACATTTATTTTCATCCAGTTCAGTAGCAAATAAATCTTAAAACCATCAACATTGCTTTTATGCACTGTGGTCATGCTCCTGATTTCTCTGCTTGGCTTCATCCATGTGTAGAAAGAAAGAATACAGAAAAGGACTTGTTAATGTAATTGCTCTGTGACTGATGAATGTTACAATAAAATAATGTTAAGGGTTAAAGAAAAGGACTCTTCGCAGTAATGTTGGTTAAGTGTTTGTGAGATGGTAGGAGAGTTGATGAGATGATTCTGGCAGAGAAACTCTTGGGATGTTTTGGCCTCTCTTTAAAATTTAGTTCAGCAACAGTGGATGCAGTTGCTGCATTTGAGTGGGTCTTCTAGTGCCCTAAAGTATTTGGTGTCACAATACATTTATTTCAGCTACATTTATTGCATCCAAACATTTCTGTTTAGTCACATTGGAAAAATGAGATTGCTGGAAGTCTTCTGTATGCTCTTTTCTTCCAGTTTCTCATTTCCTTGAGGCAAATGATTTTCTGAGAACCTTGTATGTGATTAAAGATGCAATAATTCTTCCCAGAAAAAGCAATAATGCCATCCAGCAGTATCACATTCCCACTTCTTAATTAAGGTTCTATCCTTTTGTTATTTGCTAACAGTAACCAACATGCACATACTTCTGCATAATTGCACCACAGGTCCATTAGGATCCAAGCACATATATGTGTCTGCCATTTGGAACTCACATCCATCCAAGCCTGACAAATCATGTCAGTGAAAATAAAACTAGTCTTAAAAAATGGAATCTAGTTAGCTATGGGTAAAAGTAATTGAACATTTTAGGGGAATTGTACTTCATGGAGATCATCATTTTTCCACACTACAGAACACAAATGCTCCTAATATAAATCTGGGAAATGTACAGTAACAGCTGAGGTACAAATTGTTATATAGACAAGGTTGAAATTTTGCTCCTGATATTTCTCGATGTGACTCATAGTTAGTTTGCACAGTGTAACCTTGGATGTCACACTGGGATTTAACATGACTTTTTAACAGAAAAATTTCTGCAATAAACAACAAAACCCGAAAGTGTGAAGTTTAATGACTGTGGCCTAGAGTTCATGAGAGACTTCACAGTGATGCCTAATTTAAAATGTCCTGTGCAGCTGCATCTGTCAGGGCACATCTTTAACAAAAAGCTCAAGAGACTCTTAGAACCCAAGAGATTTTGCCTCAGTTTAAACATTTAGCGGAGACATTTAAGAAAGGAGTTTGATTATTGTAGACTCTTCATTAGAGTTAATGAGGACAGATAAAGTCCTGCAGAGGGAGAATTAGTTGTTAAGCAGATTGAAAAAAAACATGGTATGTACATGGAGCTGAAGAACCCTCTGAGATGCACAACTTCCTCTTGTCTATTGACTGGTACCTGAAGTGGAGAGGAAGGAATCCAGCCTCCAGAGTACTACTACTGCCTAAGCATCCTCCCCAGCGTAAATATTTCAGTGACTGTGTCAATTCTGAGCTCTGTTTGTGCTCTTTGGCAAGCAGCAGCTTGGATCCTGCTCCCTCCTTGGTCTGGAAAACTACAACTCATTTCTCTGAAAAGTGACCTAAGCACCCATAACTGAGATTGCAGTCACTATTTACTCCTTCTACTGAGAATGTATCACTGTGCAGACACTAATGCAGAAAGAAGAAAAAAAACCCAAAACCCCCTGGGCTGGGGACAATGCCTTGAAGCTAAATCCAGGAGTTTCAAGAATCTCACTGCCAACCAACTGCTGATGTTTCACACCCGTTTGCTTTATGGGTCTGCCACTTAAATACCCAGTTGGGACTGGATATTCACATGGTACAGGAATCACTGGGAAAAATAATCACCTAGGTCCTGATGCATCAAAGATAATGCTGAAAAAAAGCTATGTAAAATACCTTTGGACATAACTCAGAGGTGTATGATAGCTCAATGTGAAGGATTCATCTGAATTCAGCCAGTGAGTTGGGAAAATATCTTCAAATTAATCTTCTTTGTATTCTTATGTGATTCTCATGTTCTAAGAAAAAATCTTAGTAAGTTGAATTTTATAGGGTTGTTTTGTTATTCAAATTTCAGCAACATTTATAAAAAGAAGGGGAAAACATGATAGATAAATTTCAGCAGTAGTATGTGAGGTCCCATTTCCAAATCACAAGGAAATGTTTGTTCAGAGTAGGATCTTGAAATGTAACTTGTTATAAACTTCCCAGAAAAAAAAAATGGAACAGAAGCGATTTCCATTTAAGGACTTTCCAGGATATGCCAGCTGCTATTAGCTATCTGCACTGAACAGCTAAAGAATGCTAGAGTGAAGCCTTTAAGTATGATCCTAATTTAATTTAACTTCCTGATATTTATTAAATGTTGCTCTGTTACTGAAATCAGAATTTTTCAGTTAACGTATCTTTTTAAATTTCAAAGCCTTTTCTGATGAAGCCTTTTCTGAATAATGTTTCTGCTCCTAAGACATCTCTCGTTTAGGACAGTGATTTTTAAGAGCAGGAAACTGAAACACTTTCAAAGCAATCAGAGCACTTTCACAGATTCCCCAGAGTTTCTAAGAAATGTCTTGACTGGTTGAATGAACTACTCTGAGTGCTGGTAATTTGTGGATCTAAAGAGAAGGTAGTAGCTAATATTAGCCAAGAAAGTCCTTATGTTTGAACCATGAGAGTCCCAAGAGAGTTTATAGCATCTGCCTAGAGCTCTAACAAGGTTAACTCTACTCAATGCTCGCTCAGCTTTTGTAAAATAAATCATGACATAATGGTAAATTAAGTATTCCACTTCCAGAGCTTTATGTGCAAATCACCGAGTTCAGCTATAAAACTATCATCTATTTCCAGATACTTAACATTTATTTTTCCTTCCATAATCAAGAATTACCATCACAATAAATAAAGCTCAGTTTACTCTGCTATGTTATTCCATGGCATCCCAATGATGTGTAACACGAGCAAGCAAGGTTTTATTGTCGGATACAAATGTCCAACATCTCTTTAAACATCCCTGTGTACATACATGTCCAGTGGGTTGTATAAACCCATCTAGTAAAACTGCTGCTGTAATGAGACTGAAGTGTAAAACTCAACAGAAAACATATTTTTATTGAAATGAAATGGAATTCATGTCTGATTATGCTGTCTTTCTAAAAAAATCATCACCATTATATGCTCTGGGGAATGTCTGCAAGGCTTTCCAGTCTATATGAAAATAAACTATTGAAGCAAGAATAATAAACAGTTAATTAACTGGTCCTTCTGCATGGCAGCTACTGGATACTGAAATAAATGGAATTCTCACAAGTCATATTGTCGACTTTACTGGTTTTGGAGGTGTTTTGTTGGGTTTTTTGTGTGTTATTTTTCGTTGTTTTTCTTTAAGGCAAGCATTGTGAATTTTTTAAAAACAAATTCAGTAAGAGCAAAGCACAGATACTTTATGGGCAGCTCATTGTCCATAGTGTTTTATTCACGCTTGGTTCACAGAATTACCCAGTAACTGTTTCCCCTCAATATTTTTTAGATGAGTAAGAAATCATTAAATGGATTTCAGAAGAGTGTTCATAGTAGTTTTGGGTTTTTGTTAAGTTTTTCAAGCCACCATTCATATGACAATTTCTCTAGGGCATTTTTTGAAGACAAAAGACTTTCTAAAAAAAGGTTTTAATTGCTTATGAACAGTGCTAGAACCAGAGATGCACTCTTTTTAAACCGTGCTGAGATTCAGATTGAGCTTGTCAAGTTTCTGCACTAAAATTTATGTATGCAGCCTCAGTCAGCAGGGCAGGCTCATTCCTTTGTGCAGGAAAACAAATGGAGAACTCCACTGGGGCATTCGTCTTGTGTATTCTCAAAACCTGTCTTCAGACAGATCAAATCATCTCCTAGCAGTGCCTGTATCTTTGGACTGATGAAAAAGCAAGCTTCGGTGGATACTTTAGTCCAGAAATCTATTTTAAGCCACAAAAGTACTTCCAAAATGAATCCTGCCCTGAATGAGAAAAGAAAGATTTCTTTGTAGGTTTCTGTTCAGAAGTTTCAATATTTTATGTATCAATTAGATATTCCTGAAGACTCTCTGGACTGCAGAAACAAAGACATTAACATGCTCAGTTCTGAGTGTAACACTGGATGTGTGCTCCCATCTTTTGGGACATAATTCTGAAAATCAAAACCCATGCACAGGTTCATACCTGTGCACTTATCTTAAACATCTCGTTAAGCCAAAATTAAATGTGGCTTCATGCTTAGACTGACAGAACAACAGAATTCTGAATTTGGTAAAACTGGACCTCTGGAGATCCTCATGCCTAACCCCCTGCTCAAAGCAGGGATAAATAGAGCAGGTTGTGCAAGGTTGTGTCCAGTCCAATTTTAAGTATGTCCAAGAATGAAGACTTCATAGCCTCTGTGGGCAACCTTAGATATCTATAGTTTTGTTTTATATGTTCTTTAATTTTACTATTTTGATGCAATTTTATAGGAATAACTACTTCTTTGGTAATTAAATTCAGAGAGATGGCTGCAGCTACTGCAGATGTATCAAAATTAGTTTTAAACTCTCTGCTTTGGGTTTTGGTAATAATGCACTAGCAACAGAAAGGGTGCCTTTGGTATGAAATAATTTTACTTTTGTTTGATTTTTGCAATCCTGACCTCTTCTCCTGTGATACAGAAGCAAGGTTCATCAATATAGTAGGTACTGGAAAAGTATTAGAAATATTTTTATCCTTACAGAATTCAGTCATCAGTAGAAATGCTGCAGAAATTGTGAGGGGTGCTGTTATGTTTTGAGAGCTAAATCTTGCATGTGTTGCTTTTTTTGTAGTCATGGGTTTTTTTGAGAAAAGCACACTGCATTGGTGAACTGGCTGAGATGTTAGAAGACAAACTGTCCTAAGATGAAAGAGTAAAAATGACATATGAAAAATGAAAAGCAAAAAAGAAAGTGCATTAAAAACAATATGAGAGATGACTCTCTTTCAAAAAAACATGATTCATCCAATGGAGTGACAACAGGCATTCACTTGTGATCTAGTAAAGCTGAGCTGCCTTTGCAGACAGAGCAGAGAATAAGGCATTTCTAAAGCTCAGTTCAGTCTAAAGCAAATACCTGGAAGCATTCATACAAATTATGTTAGAATTTCTCCCCACTGACTGCAAACAGAGCCCAGAGTGACCAGCTCAGCTACTGACACCTATTAATATAAATGCTTAGAGTTAGGTGAGACAAATCCCACCCTAAGAGTCTGGAGGATGTCTTTTCCAATCCTCTTTTCCTATCTCTCTCTCTCTGGGGCCAGATGGATTTTCTGGGAAATCCGGACTGTCATAAGAAAGGAAGTTACAACTACAACAAAAACCTTTGGGTGTATAAAGAGCCTAAGAATGTTTAGTCCTCAAAACACCCTTAAGAGCATCAATGAAAACGGATTGATTTTGTTTCCTAGGATTAAAAGGATAATTATTTTCATGCATACGTAGAAGCAAATTGTTGGTTTAATCCTCTCAAATATCTGTGTTGTTTTTCAGAGGGAAATGACTAGCAAAACATGCTGTAGTGCAGATCATATCTTCCATCATTAGTTCACTTGAACAGAGGGAAGCTACATGAGGAGGTAAAGTCCACACTGTGTTACCACTGTGCAGAGACAACATGAGCAAAGGAAATGCTTAAGGAACCTGTAACCCAGCCTCCCTGCACAGAGACAACAACAGGGCAACGAGCCCAGTGTTATCCTCGGTTATACAGGGTAACAAAAACTAGCTTAGTTCAAAGATTATAGACTTCCCAGGTCTCCTGCATGAGGGAAAGGCTTATATAAAGAACAGAAGAGAGTTAACTTTTAGTTGACTTCTGGCAGATTCAGTTTTTCCCTGTTGAGTCATTCTGGGAATAGAGTTCTTCCATGAATTTAGCCTTCCTGAAGGTATGTAGGGTCCTGCACTGAGGACGGAAATGTATTTCCCCTTTTCAGGATCAGTTAAGTGTTATGAATCAAGCAAGAAGGTAAAGTTACATTCAGGAAAGGGTACATGTTGTGTTGCTACAACTTCCCAGCAAAGAGTTAGGTGAGTAATAAAGCTGTAATCCAGTAGTGATGCTGAGACAGGGCAAAGCACTAGCTTGTTCTCTTTCAATGAGGTTATTTCATAAGGTAGATTGAGTTTATTAAGAATAGAAAGTAACTTTTTATTTTTCTCTTTAACTTTGTAAGTTCTCATGTTAGTCTTAAAAAATCTGTTCTTGCAAATCTGCTTGCTGAGCGCTGCACAATACCAATATACCCCGTGTTAACAAGCCATCTGACCTCTTTAAATATGTGCCTATGTAGTCTAACAATATTAAAGAAAGGGATTCAAATACAAATGATAGACTGTTTTATATCTATATAGAGAGAGAATCCAGTCATTAGGGATGTGGGATATGGGGAAAGACACACGGCTGTGTAGGTCTGGATTGGAAAACAGCTTCCAATTGCTTCTGTCTTTGATGCTGTGGAATTTATTGTCTTTGTTCTTGTAAAGTCATAGGAGAGCTGGTAGGGAAGAAATATAAATCTGCTTGAACCCCCAGAAATACCAGGTGTACACGATTAAAGTAAAACCTTTAAAAAGTTCATATCAAGCAGATTCTATGAAGCATATAACTCTGATCTGTTCTTCTCTGGGTAAAAATTCAGAGAAAGGGAAAAGAAAAATGATGCAGTCTATAAGTACAGAAGGTTTACAATTTTCCCTTCTGTATTCAGCATTTAAATTGGATGGACATGGGCCAGTGGCTGGAAGAGTAGAAGTTACATGGGACAAGTTAATATGCATTGGCACAGAGCTTTGTGTTCAGGCTTGCTTGCATAGCTCCTGCTCTTGTTATTAAAAGCTCTGGATATCCATTATAGAGTCATGTACTTTAGAAATCCATACTGCAGAGAGTTTTACTGAAACAAAATGATTACTTTCTTCTACTAATGGCTTTTCTAAATGCCCTTTTCTTACCATAGCAAAGTTATTTGAAAAATGTGATTCGTCTTGCAACTTCAGACCAAAGAAACATACATGTATAAACAAACACACTTTTTTTCTTCTCCTCCATTTCTGTACAACTACAGTATTTAAATGCCTTAAAACCATTGCTCCAGCTGGCTGCTTAGTGTTCCATTTCCATATTTTATATCAATTACTGAAATAAAAATATTTTGTGCTTCTTTTGCTGACCACAAGCCGAGGACTAGCTTACCACCATGAAGGTTTGTTTGTTAATGCTTTACTGTTACAAAGCTGAAAATATTCTCCTTTTTATGAACTGGAGTACCTATGGCTGGATCCATTCTCCTTTTGCATTCTTTGTCATCTTCCTATGTATGTATCTTCCTGCTCCAGTATCACTATGTGGTTCTGTAGTTTGATCCTGATCATGTGGCTGAGCTTATCTGTGCATGACAATCCTCCAGTTAATGATAATAAGTATTGTGATCATGGTTAGACACATAAAAAGGAAACACGTAACAAAAAGAAAGACCTTCTTTCTTCAGACAAAAAAATTAGAATAACTTCTGTTATTTCTGGAAAGTAAACAAAGATTCTGACTTGAGGACTGCATTTGGGGTAGGAGTTGGCCACAAATTTGTTACAGCTTGACATCTATATATGAGTGAGATATCTAAGGCACTGCTGAAGTCCATGAAGATGGAGTCAATACAGTCAAGAGGGCTGAAGAGGGAGGGATATCACCTTTGGTTTTACTTTTGTTAAGCTGTCTTCACCAATATTTTTCATGCAACTTTGCTCCCTTTCTCTGTTATCTGCTACCCAAGACATCTTGCCAGTAGTGATGCAATGTAGAGAGAGTTTTGCAGCAGATTGGATGTGCCCACACATGAAGACAGCAACACTCCCTCAGCTACTGCTACCACTTCTCTCTCTTCCACTTTTGTTCCTGCTACATCAGTCCTCTGATTGCCCCCATCCTTTGCAGAGCTGAGGTAATGCTGCAGAGAGGAGCTGAACGGAGGGGTCAGAGCTGGGAGAAGATCAGGACCTCAAGGTCCTACCATGCTGGCCTCCACCACCCACAGGTGTGACCTAGAGGGGTGCAGTTCTGGACCACACTGCAGCAGTCACAGCACAAACAGAAGTAGCTCATCCCCATTCAAACCAGCTTTACTTCACTCATTCTTTCTACCAGGAGCAGTCCTGACTTGTGCCATGTTTCAAGGCACTTCTGAAAGAGTGGGAATTGACGTAAATGAAATGCTTATCAAGGATGTGAGAAATGAAAACACTGTTTGTAGCTACAGCACAGTGCTTGAACTGATTTAGTTTCTCTCCTTGACACACCAAGGCAGCAACGCACACTTCAACATGCACCCAAATTGGTCTAAAAAATGGCTTTTTTTTTTTTTTTTTTTTAGGGTGGGGGAAATCAATTGGTTCAATAAAAAATGCACTCAGAGAATGTAGAGGTTTTCTTCTTCTTTCTTGTCTACTGTCTAGTTGGGGAAAAGGGAGGAAAAGGATAAGCACACTGATTTTTCAAAGAAATCAGGCTGAAAGGAACTTTTGGGAAAAATAATTTTAAAAAAACAGCAAAAGAAAACACAACCATAGCTTCAGAAAGGATCAAATGAAATATTTCTTTCATCCTTTCTTGTGACTGAAACTATTTGCCACAGAGGTATTCACTGATTTAATTGTTCCCTAATTATATTAATGGAAATTGCTGTATTGGTCTGAAAAAGCCAACAGAAACAATTTTAATAGTTAAAGACTCCCATTAAAATGTCTTCTGGGAAATTATTTTCTTGAGTTCTCATGGCTGTCTGTGGTAATGTGGCAAAATGTTTGGTGCATGTGGGAATCCAGGTATTAAGACTCTAGTTAAGTCAAAATTCCAAACAAAATTAACTGCTTCACTTAAACCCATAGGCATTTCATATACAAAATAGTTTTATTTTCTCAATGGCTTTACATTTTGTGTGCGAAACATATTCTTCAAACATGGATAGTAGCACCTATACCAAGTGCCAGTTTAATCTGATATTATTGGGAAATATGAAGTTTCCTTCCCATCTGTTTCATTGGAAGCTCCTGCAAGTTCTACTCCCTGAGAGAATTTTGTCTGGGAATTGTGGCTTGGTTTATGCTAATTTAGGTTCTTGTTAGTGCTCCACGGGGCCGAATCACTGTCGTGTCTGATAAGTTTCCCTGTTATTTGTGGTGGCTATGCACATAATCTAGTTTCACCTGGGGTAAAGATTACATTATTTATTGCTGTTTCTAAAGTATTCTGGATGCTCAGAGTTAAGTCATGCAAAAACAAAACACAAGAACTGAAATATTGGAATCTTTCCAGTGTGTATCTGTTTCATAAAGAGAGATGAGACAAAGAAAGGGAAAATCTCATTGTTCACGTTGTTGGGGTTTTTTTCCTACAATTCCGTAACATTTTGTTTGTTTGAGATTCATCCTTAACTCCATAACCTGAACAGGTAGTTGGTGCTACATGGATGTACTTGCATTGCTCTAATTTTAATTCCAAACAGTACAGAGATGTACATTGCCAATTATATTCTGATTAACAAAAATCTTGACAAGCAAAATTCCAGTAAACACTTTTCTATCCTTACCTGAAAATTTTTTAAAAAATTTTTTTACTAGCATGATCTGATCTCCTACACAGACTGAGGAATATCAAAGTCCAGAAATCATCTAATTTTCCTTTGTTAAGCCTTAAAATCTGATTTGGTTGAGATAAAATTAGCAATGGGTAAGCATTCAATATACTGAATACTGCTCTCCTCTTCCTGGCACTTGGCTTGTGTGAAGTGGCAACCCTATTATTCCTCTAGTGCTTGTTTGATCACATCTCTTCAGGTTTCCAGAAGCCTGCTTGTACAAATCACAAGAACTCTTTGCACTTTTTGCATCCATTGTGTTAATTACACAAGTGACAGAAGTGAAACTGCATAACCAGGAACCATCAGCTCAGTGCACTTCACAGCAAATGCGGGAAATTTGCAGAAACAGAAGAAACCTAAGAGTGTCCCAGTCTATCCTCCACCATGCTGATGATACATCCAATCATATTTTCCATACAGATTTACTTGCACTATTTTCTTTACTTTGGTCCTGTTCAACAGTTAGGACTTGGGCAAAACAAATTAACAGTGGGAATGAAAGGGAAAAGTAGAGGTAAGTCTCCTAATCAATTAATGTCCCTCAGAAAGACTTGAACTCAAACCTTTTTTTATGGACTTGTTGAGTTTCCTGCTTTGCATCTGAAGTTCTCATAATTTATGTATCATGGTTTCCCGTTCATAGGAAAATCTCATACATTTGTGCAAACCATACTAATGGCAGTACTATTCTGCAAGCTCATGTGTTACATGTTGAGGGGGTTTTGTTTTCCCTTTTGTCAGACTGCCACATGCTTGATGTTCTGGATGAAGGAGCAGGAGAGTGGTAGGAATATGCACCTATTTCAACAGTCATTCTTCACTTTCACATATATCCCATTAGCAAAAAGGATATGACATAGATCTTTGTGTGCAAAAGAAAACGGAACTGTAATGGTCACTTTCTCTTGCCTATGTCCACTCCAAGAGTCACATCAAAGAGCTCCCTTGGCAGCTGCTGTGTCCCAACTTGTGCACATCTGTTCCTGTGTAAGAGTCATTGGGGCACTGAGATTCCCACTGTCCTGCTTGTCAGAGGCCATGCAATGAGCAGCCAATCGCAATAGTGCAAGAAACACTTGGCTTTTCTTTTGCTAAAACATAAGAATTTTTAGCACATTTAACACTCCTGACTGATCTGGGAGAGCACAAGCAAGTTCCTCACAAGACAAGAGCACACTGAAATTCACATCTGGTGCAGGTGGAATACATGAATATGAGCCCTGGCATAGGCCAATCATGTACATCTTGCCTAATTTTCTAAGAAAACCAAATTTGCTCCAACACAATTTGCATACTCTTGTGGTACGTGTGGATGCTAAGACAACATTGATTCAGAGTTAAAAGGCATGAATCAGTGCAGATGCATCTTTAGTGTCCCCTTTTGTATCACTAGAATCATGAAGAAAACTACCTGATGCATTGCAACCACCTTCACAGGATGACAGATCACAGAATCACAGAATGGTTGAGGTTGGAAGGGACCTCTGGAGTTCTTCTCCACTCCCTCCTGTTCAAGCAGGGCCACCCAGTTGCCCAGGACAGTTTTTTGTAATATATCCAAGGATGGATACTCTACAACCGTCCTGGGCAACCTATTCCAGTGCTTGGTTACTCATAAAATAAATAAAAAATGTTTCCTGATGTTCAGGTGACCCCTCCAGTGTTTAACTTTGTGCCTGTAGTCTCTGGTGCTGTCACTGGGCACCACTGAAAACATCCTGGCTCTGTCCCCTGTGTATCCTCCCTTCAGTTATTTACACACATCAGTAGGATCCCCCAAGCCTTCTCTTCTCAAGGCTAAACAGTCCCAACTCTCCCAGCCTTTCCTCATAACTGAGGTACTCCTTGCTTTCATATAATTGAAATGAAAAACACAAAGAACTGGAATTCACTAAGCATATGTCATGAGATTTTTTTGGCTTAAAAACATTGCTACATTTGTAGAACAGCCAAACACCAAAGGATAGTAGTTTTTAATTAGTCCAATTCATTTGTTCAGTAGTTTGAGTGTATGAACAAGATGAAAATCGTCTTTTAAAAGGTTCACACAAGGACTCTGTCTCATTGTATGATGTCTGTCTCATTTCAATAGAAACCTCTCCTAGAACTTCCCCCTGGCTACATCTTGTTGCTCTAGTCATTATTTTTTATAATCTAGTATTTCAATACAGGAGGGAAACGCAGTGATTTTTATCCTTTGTTATTAAAACACACAAGGGATCTGTATTGGATGCAGACAGCCTGGCCTTTATTGTTCATTCTGGTTTGTGCCATTAGGAGAAACTCTTCGCTGGCTGGTGTTTCAGTGTGTCAGTTTGGACTTTGTTTATTTTTCCCTTCTCACAGTAATGACTACTGAATATTTAGACAGACAAATACAAAGCAGCTGCAGACCTACTCTACAAAAGGAGATCATTGCACAAAGGAGGTCAGCAGTGGGACGTACTGAGGCCACTCTCCCACTCATAGCATATTAAAAAATGGGCTTCTCTTAGATATTCCCTATTCTTCTCCAACAGATATATTTCATATCAGGGTTTTCTTATCAGAGAAGTATCTTGTCTTGATAAAGATGTTTTGGTTACGAGCTTTGGAAGGCTAAAGAAAAGGTGGGTGTGATCTTAGTGTTGCTTGTTGTAACATTTGTGTGGTAAATCAAGATGCAGGTGTGTGTGTGGGAGTAGCTTGTTGCCACTGCTTGAGTAAGCTGTGGGAGGGAGAGGAGATCAATAAATCAATCTCACTCATGTCTATGGTCTTTTGCAGGGCCAGAAAATCTAGCCAGATGCAGCTATAATGCACCCCAGGTACGTCCTGGTTTGTGTGCTGGAATTCGAGTCGGACTGCGGTTAAACGGTAAAATAAAGCATTCCTCCACAAGCAGACATTTAACCACTCTACAATAATTCTGTCCCAGAGGGCAGCTTGGCAAAATGCTATTAATAAGGGAGTGTAGCAACGTGGAGAGCTTCCTGGCACAGCTTCTGAATACTGGCTGGTGTTACGCAGTTGTAACTGGAGCTGTTTGTAAATGTTGTGGTACAGCTCTGTTCCTTCAGAAAGCTAAATCTGAAATCTTCTGGTCACAACATTTGTTGAATATCTTCCCCCAAACACAGTGCCTTGACTTCTTGCCATCTGCTGCATCCAGTGGCTGACAGAGCTCCAGGCATGGATGTCTTTACCAGGGAATCGATCCAGGGCCTTGGGTTGCTGGAAGTATCTCTGGGTCTGTGGTGATGTGCCATGGGAAACACCAGGGAAAGAGGGACTCCAGGGACTCTGGGGACTGGGACACACCAGCTGGGGGATGTTTAGGCATAGGCAACTACAGACAGTTAGCAAAGGCATCAGGATAAGGGAATAACATCATCAGCTCCAAGGGAAAACCCAGAGTCCACTACATGGTTTGTGGATTTCTGGGGATGGGTGTAGGTAAAACGGCAGCTAGACAGGGGTTTGCACCCCTTTCAAGTTTGGAGAGGAACTTGTACTTTGTGTGCATGTAAATCTTTGCATTTTTAGCAGGATTCCATTCAGAATAGAGGAGTTTTCTGTCATTCACTCACTACTAAACATCTTTCAACAACCTTTCAAGTCCATCATGTGTAGCAATAGTTTGCATTGCAGCTATCACTGCAGCTGATTCCCCAGCAGGATCAGACTTGTTGGGGGTTAGAAATGGAGAAAAGGGCAGAAAATTAATTCGTTCCACTCTGCCTGTAATATGAGTGAGCTTTTCTGTAATTGCTACAACAATGAATTTTCTTGCAGTTAGAATGAGGGCAAAATTGTGAAGGAAAAGATAGACAAAACACACAATGCCATAAATGCACAGCTTGATAGAAAATACATACCAAGTGCCTCTCTACTCCAGGAAATTTAGATTCCTACTTCTTTGAATTCTCTATGTTTTCGCACTCTCGCTGCCATCTCTGGGCACTGTACACTTCAGGAATCTTATAAGATGGGTTTAGAAAGAAACCTTGTTTTTTCAAATTTAATTCTTTGTATTGTACAGAGCCGTGAACCTCCCCCAGTCACACCCGTGTTGTAATTCCTGTATTAGTTACAGCATAAGTATCACTTGGATATTGTCCATATGTTGAAGATTTCACATGTTGGATAATTTGCCACATCTTTCATCAAACTTTTGCAATGATTAATTATTTATATTGTAAAAATGTGAATTTGTAGTCTCAATTTGCTTCTGGCTGTTAGATCTCACACATGCTATTTCTGATCTGTTAAATACATACTGTCAGAGGTGTCTGCCTCCAAAGCACCTTGCAATACCAGATCTCAAAACAGCAAAATACCAAATGAAAAGGGCTCTTTTACTACTTGTGGTATGTGTACCTTGCAGGCTGATTCTTCCTCCTGTCTTCATTCTGCAGTCTGAAATCCTTCCAGCCAAAGCTGTCCATGAAAAACAGCTCTCATCAGCCTTGTACCTTCCCTGACTTCCACTGCAAGGCAGAGGCAAAAAGAAACAAGTGTGAAAATTAACCCTCTGGACATGTTTTTCTCCTCACCTCATCTGCAGAGGGAGCCTGGTGAACTTGGAAGGCCAGGCAGCTTTTAGAAAGCTGACTATGAGCGTGATGGATCCCTTTTTACGTGACACAGGCTGTTCAAAGGACAACTCCTACTTAGATACCACAGTGATTGGCACTCTCAAATGAAAATATAGGGAACAAGTCCAGCATGCCTAAAACCGTCGCTTTCTGGTTGTCAGCTGTGACATGTTAAAGTGCCAGCATTGTAAGCGCACTAGGGAGGGTCGTGGGAACCCTGAAATTTCTGGCTGCAGCAGAACTGAGTGATCCATTGATAATTTGCCATTATTAAGGTTAATTTAATTTTCCATCTCAGATGTGTCCAGGCCCATACAGCAGTCAGAGGTCCTCGGTTCAGCTGAACAGCAACATCACAGGGTGAGCCCACAGCATTTTGAGGGCTGACCACAACCACCAAGGGATGTGTGCCCACTCGTGGTGGCTGAATGAGAGGGAAGTGCTGGCACTGGCAGGCTGAGGGGCCAGATGTGTGCCTACAGCCCTAAGGAATCCAAGACAGGGACAGGAGGAGGGGGACCCGCCGTGATCCACAAAACCAGGCAGTGACCTCATCATGTTTATAGTGGAAAGCAAATGGGAAAGGAGAAAAACAAGGCAGCAGCCTTATTATGTGTTTAGTTCTTAGTGTTGTACATGGAGAGTACTAGATGTGGTGAGGGGATCTCTGCTGGCATTTTGTAGAAGGGTTTGGTAGTATCTCAGTGTCTCTTTCTGTAACTCTTAGAACACAAAAAACTGTTGACTCTCTTTCATAAAGAACCTCTATAAGATCAGCCTTCAGTGAAGCATTGTGCACATGAGAATGACCAGGGATGTCCAGGGCTGGGTGGAGTTCAGAGAATAGTGGGCAGCTGAGAGAAAATGCCTGCTTCCAGAGCCTTGGAGAAGTAAGCCAAAAACTTAATGGAGCCAGACCATAGCTAGAGCAAATCTGCCTACTGTCACCACCTGCAACTAATTTAAATTCTACAGGCCTGCTGGGAACTTGAGGCAACCCATCAGCTATGCTTCACCAAGGCACAGAAAAGATGTCCATTTGTTGTACATGCTTTTCCCTTTTTTAAGCTAAAGGCAGCATCCAGAGAGGCATCAGTCTGAATCCATGGACTGCAAAGCAGGAGGGACCAGAGATCTCACAGAGCCCCCTGCCAATGCATCTGAATTTCCTTGTCACTGGACCAGAGCCTGAAGATACCTATAAGGTGATGATTAAGTATGCACCCAGATATCTGAGTTTTGTTCTCATCCAAGGTAAAATGTCCTACAGTTTTAGGTGAGCATCCTGATTACTGCACTATTGAGCTCAACTGCAAGGAGATAAAATCTCTTCCCCTTCCTCAAGTTTCTGAATTGCCTTTTCATGTCTAGCACTTAACAAAGCACTTGCTTTCAGCATCTCCAAATTTATTACTATTTCTTAAATGAACAAAGTCCAATTTACAAACTGCATTAGTTCCCCAAACCCACATACTGAGTGAATAAATAATTCTTAGTGCGAGGGAGAGGAGAGTTGCTCTGCTTTCAAACAAATTGTGGTGACACAGGCAATTCTCCTTGGAGCCACCTAATTCACTGGTATTGTGGGTAATCTGTGGATCAGATAAACTTTTTCTACAGAAAAGTCAGAATTCAGGTTGTGGGAGTACTGTAGTTGTTGCTTTAATTTTTTTCATGTTTCTATTTTATTGATGCCATATCCTTTTTCTTTTCAGTTGTCTGTTATATTTAGATAGTCAATGCTCCTGACCTTTTATTCACAGAGTGCTTGGCGTAATGGGCTCTTACTTCCAATATACAGATATTTCCTAATACAATGAGATCCTCAGCACAGCTGACAAATGCTATTTTCATATTAGTAGTAATGAAAAAAAACAACCTAATTATGGTGAAAATAAAACAACCAAGGCTTTCCTGAATGAAAAGACAGTAAGTTTTCTTCTGTTCTTAGAGATGCTTTCCCAGCTGCAGATGGGAGACTGGAATCATTGTCAAAGCCCAGTGGCAGCATGACCCTGCAAATGCAGTTTGCTATGCAGGAGAATCATAGAATTATTTAGTTTGGAACAGACCTCTAAGGTCATCAGGTCCAACTGTTAACCCAGAACTGCCAAGTCCCCCTCTAAACCATGTTCCTGAGTGCCATAGCTACACATCTTTTAAATAACCCCGGGGATGATGACTCAACCACTTCCCTGGGCAGCCTGTTCTAGTGCTTGACAGCCCTTTCGGTGAAGAAATTTTTCCAAATATCCAATCTAAACCTCTGTAACTACTTTATGGTTGTGGTGGTGGCTATTATAGGAAAAAAAGATTTCTAGCTGAGAGATGGATAGTGTGATCAATGTAAGATGTTTTTCTTACTCACACATACTCCACACTCTGAGAAAGAGCAGTATAATATTAGGAGCCCTTCTTGGACTGGTACTGGGCTGCATTTTTTTGTTTATGGTCTGCTCTCTGAGATTTACAGCGTGCTTCAGGCCAGAGCTTGGCAGGCTGTAAACACCAGAGTTCAGGCAGGGAGTGAATTTTTATCTCTGAGTCACCAGGACAGGGTGGGTGACCATAAAGCCCTGTGTCCACCCAGCCGTAATGCTGAGTCAGGAGTCAGCTCATGGCACAGGCTTTACACACCCCCAGAGTGCTGAGTCTCAGCAAAAAACTGAAAGAAGGGGACCTGAGTGAAACCACAGGAGGAGGCTCCTCCAGCCAGCACAAACCCTCTGTGTGACACAGACAAGGAGGGCGGAAATCACCGGTAGGATTAGAGATGCATTAGTTTACTTCAAGCACTTACTGTGGGGAAAAATGAACACCAGGGGAGCAGTAAGCACAAACACACAAAACGTGCTCCAGTTTGCTTTGTAAAATTAATCTCTGAAGACAAACATACCAGAGCTATTAGAAATTGTAAACCCTATAGTGTGCAGGGCTTTTCCAGCCTGTTTACAACCTTCCCTTTCTTGGCAAGTGCAGAGAGATGTGAAAACCCAGAGTTTAAATCATTGAATGAGCCACACAAAAGGAGAGACTGGCTGGTGTAGCTTTCAGCTTCATGGAGAGCAGCCTGTGAGCATGACAGCAGTGGTTGAATCGGTATTGAACAAATACTGCTTCTTTCCTCTTTCCTCCTTCCCAATCCATGATTTGCTCCCAGTCCTTTGACATACCTGTTGTCTCTGAAAAATTAATAAATTAATAAATAAATATCCTGCTTTTAACCTGGATGTGTTCCTTCCTCTCATTCCCAATCCATCCACTCAAGTAGATGCATGAGAAAATAAGTGGGTGAAGCACAGGCAGAAGCAAGAAGCCAGGAAAAGGGGAGCAAGTGCTGAAGAAGTCACAGGGTTAGCAGAGCAAAACTGTAATAGAACACCAGTCTAGATAGCCCAGTCTTCCAGTCACTCCACGGCTGTTCATTGCATTGGTGAGAGGTGCTGGGATTCCTGGTAAGAGGCCAGTATGCCTTTGTGTTAACTGGTGCACAAACTTACAGTGAAAAGCTGGTTCATGCCCCCGATCTGGTCAGAACTGCAGACTATAATCAGTCCTGCCTTTTTGGATGCTGCAACGGTAGTTTAGGATACCACTGCCTCTTTCTGTTTCTTATGAACTCTCTCATCAAGCTGGCTATCCTTCCCACATCAGTAAATGCCACACAAACTGCTTATTACAACCCTCAAAGCCACTCAGCCCATTTTGCTCCTACCTGATCTTTCACCACATCTCAGTTACAGAAATTATGAACACTAGGTCACGGGCAGTCACAGGCAGCTCAAGGTATTTGCTAGGCAGCTTCAGTGTATTTGCTAGATCTACCAAAGGGCATCTGAATGTGCCTCAAAATCAGGACACAACTGCAAAACCTTACCTGACCTAGAAAAAAAATACAGTCTTAAGAGGGGTAGAGAGATGTCCATACCCACAATATAAATCCAAGTGCTCATAAAATATTTTAGCCATGTTTTAGGAGTGATGTTTTACACTTGGAAATCATGAAGACAGTGCATAATTGGTGTTATACTGCATCATTAACTTCATTCCCGTAGGATGTATGGCATTCATCTAATGTAGGTGTGGATTATGAAGAGAAGAAACTTCAGGAAAGAAGGTCCCACTCACAGACCAAGACACTCAATTTTGATGTCTGACTGTAGGTTTTGGACACTTCCCTCTCACCACTAGTGATCACATTGGCCAAGGAGCTGTGCAGCTCTACATAAAGTGCTCACCTTTTTGGTGAGTTCTATTGGCATCACTAAGCAATTAGGATCTTGGCTTGATCAGCTGGCTATTCACAGGAAGCTGATGTCATCTGTGGTGTTCCAGGGATCCTGCCTGTGCACCTACCGTCCTTCTGTGAGGTTACCAAGTGTCCCTTAGGGGCCCATGTCTTTTCTGCTCCTGTCTTGAACGACATCCAGCACCTTATGTGATAAGACATACAGATTTAGGCAGCTGCATCACATCCCAAGTATCTGTTTCATTCTAAAAGGGGTCACAGTATGAGTCAAGCAAATCAGTAGGGTGAAATGGTCCCATGAAAAACTTTAATGAAGTCTAAGGATTACACATACATGCTCATGGGCAGTCTGTTGTAGGTGTGAGGACCACAAACAGCACACAGTCCCTGCCTTAAGGAGTTCACAAGCACTGTCATGTATAAATCCAATAAATGGTTCTGCCTGTAATGTTGCAAGACCAGGAGGAACTGTGAGTAGTGAACCAGACCTGCTTGTGGTTAACAGAATTCTTGCAGTAACTCTGGGAAGCTTACATTGGAGCATACATTGATGCCTAGCTGAATGTTTCCAAATAAGTGCCAAGAGGAGCTGCCTCTTTGCTGCCAACACTAGGATCAAGTCCACATTAATTTTTATGTATTTTGTGTGTACATTGGCTCGAGGCCATGGTTATACCTGAGGTGTAGATAAAAATCAGTGGCTACATCTGCTCTGGAGGTGCAAAGGCCTTCAGAGTTAGCTGAATAATCTGCTAACATGATGTGGAATTAAGGGTGACCCTGTACAGCACACACAGGCAGAGTGTGTTATAAGGTGTGATGTACTGTGCAAACACGTGGTAAAGGTGGTCCCTGTGTCAATAAATATACTTTTTTTTCCCAGAAAAAGTTGGGAGACAACAGCTACATAAGCAATTATATGGGAAAGATGACCAGAGCAAGGTAAATGAAGTCAGTCATTCTTGTACATATTTGGAACCACAGCTCTCCTTTCACGGGAAAGTTTTGCACACATCTGCAGCTTCATTTTCACATGTGTTATGGGGTGCCTGCTTTTCTTGTAAAATATGTGGTTGAATTCTTAGCTCTAATGAGACCTCTGGGTTCAGTTTTCTGCTCGGTCTCCAGGGATTCACAGCAGTACCTGTTACTTTGCTAGTGCATCTTCTACAGATGATGTGGCAATGGCACTCTACATCTTACCTGGGGAGCCTGGGGCACTGTTCGTAAAGAAGTTCAAATTTTGTGTGTTAAGAAAGGAACATCTGTTCATAGCTTGGTTAGGATATTTGCATGAGAAAAGGGAGTCCTATCTATGAATCCTGTCAGCACGATGTATTTTTACATACTTGAGGGAAAAAACCCACAGAAAAACCTCAAACTAATGATTCAACTTTCACCCTTCAAGTTTTTAGAAGGCCTTGGCTAACTCCAGCCCAAATCTTTTGCTCAGCCTTTTTGGACAGGCCACGTGACATATTCTGGTGGCAGGAAATGGCTATAGGCTGTCATCCTTCCTTAGTCTATCTATGTGCCATATAATCAATTTGTGTATGCACTAGGTCTTACTTCTCTCAGGCAAGCTGGGCTTGCTGCACACTTTGCATGGCTACTGGAAATGGTTAATTTATCTATCATTTTCAGAAGTACATTTACAGCACCAAAGCATTGAGGAGGATCTCTCCCAGATGTTTTATTTCTCACCAGCAGTTCTGGGACTCTCCAGTACTGTCCTACCAAGGCTGAAGCATGATCACACATGGTTCCATGTCCCCTCTGCTGCCTTCTCATTATATCTCCCAAAACTTAAGGGAGGAGGAACATGTTTGCCACCTAACTACTCAATGAAGAAGAAAGCAGCTGCCAGTATCTGTAAGGCACTCAGAAACAGCTTTCTGAACAGCCATGACAGTATTGCCCATGGACCAGCACACCTTTATCCTGCGCCACCAAACCTTTCCAAACCTTAACCAGAGATCAACACAGCCAAGGCAGAAGTCTTTAAAAATGCGAGCAGGAGACACAGTATGATGTAAGGCCCAGCTCATTTTTATGACAAATACATAGTGTAGACAAAGACAAAGAGTTATGAAACTAGAAAAATTGGAACTGCTCTCATTTACACACACGTTTCAGTATGGACATAATTTAAAATACATTGTTTTCCATGGTCCCTGTGTTTTCCTGAAGAGTAGGCATATCATCTAGTAATTTGATGAGCCAAGCTGAATACCTGCAAACAATTTATGAGAAAGCTGAGAGATGATATCAGAGCCTGTTTGTAGCTAGTACTAAGGTGGATTAATAAACATCCTCAGGCAGCATTTATTTAAATATTTGGGTTTGTGTTAAGACCATTTTAAAACTTATTACTTGGAAACTAAATCCTTAATGTTGCTAAACTGCATGTCTTTGCAACCTTTTCTGTACAGAAGCACACAGAAAAATATCAAATTTGTGTTTCCTCTGCGTATTGTAACAAAACCCAACCCAATGTTACTATAGCAATAATAAAAAGATTTCATTCCAGAACCCACATGATTGCATCTCTTTAACATCCCAGAACAGAATCACTGCTGAAATGCAGGGCAGTATGAGTAACTTGGTTCTGTCGTTCCAGCTCATTTCAGTATTTTAATACAATGGTCTCTAAAACAGTGGGGAAAATGCATGTTTCACAGTGCACCTGCTGGGACAATGTGTGACTCACTGGCTGAGCAGCCTGTGGAAGTCAGCTATCATATAGCTGCAATATTAACAGCAGATCTTATTACTGTCATCCCCCATCAAGAACATGAGTAATGTGGAAAGAGAGACACAAAAAGAATAAATATACACTTTTCTTCACTTACAGTAAAAGTTGCCATTTTGAGCAGCAGAAGCCAGAATATCTCCAGAGTAATTCATCCCTTTTGTGAGGCACCCTCTGTAACATCAATAACGGGAATTTATTTACTTTATAAAAATTACCTCAGTGCTATAGAAACATCATTCATGCTGCTATGCTTAAGGTTATGACAGTGTTTCCAGTAAAAACTTCACTTTTCAAACATACAGGATTCAGCTGTGCAAATCTAGGAGGTGAAATGAACGTACACACACAGAACGGCTGCTATGGTGGGCCTGCATATGGAGAAATGCACACAGAAGTTGTGTAGAGCTGGCAGCCTTGACATTACAGAAATTATCAGCCTAGGAAAAAGGCAGGAGGAGAGAGCTTGCTTCCACCCTTCTGGCTCTGCCCAACATGGGAGGCACATAGAGTCAGAGGGAACGGGAGCCAGTGCTCTCCTTCCCTTAAATCTCAAAAGCCTGCAGGGTACATCCCACCCTCTTATCTCCTGGCCTGGAAACATTCTAGTTCACATGTAAATGGAAGCAAGCAGAGGAGAGTATTTTTGCCTCTGGGTTAGTGGGCACCCAGGCAGAGGGACTGCTCATGACACAGCTCCTCAGAAATCACAATTTACAGAGCAGAAGATTAAGGCAAACCAAAATTGCTGATATTTTATTTTTAAATACTCCCCCACAAACAGGCTGTAGTTTTTCCATCAGCGGCTGGCTAGTGGGATGTTTTGTCAGAGAAACTGTACTGTGTGGCCTCATGACCCCTCCAAGTACATCTTCATTAGTGTTTTAATTCACATCAGAAGTGTGAATTTGAAGCAACTCGCCTATTGTCCCTAAATATTTTGCTTTTGATTTGCTTGGAGAAGCAGTCCCAAGGCACACAAACTGTTTCTTTTCACTAAGCCACAACTGTTTTCCTAAAGCAGAAGATAAGGTTTGGGAATGCACTAATGCCAAGGGGCTTCCTGGCAGATTACAAGTTTGAAGTTTTATCCTACAGATCCCCCCATCTTGGACTGGATTTTGGGTAAGGAACACAGTGTTGATACTTGCAGGTTACATCTCTGATTTCCTGGAGGATTTTGTTTTGATGGATTTCTTTCTTTCTTTTTTTTTTTTTAAGTGATGCTGCTAAAGAAAAAATGTCACCATTCCATGAAAATCTAAACTTTTAAGCTGACAAAAGACAGAAAGACACAAAAGAGAAATATTTTGATTGATGGCGCTGAAAAACATGTTGAATTGTACTAAATACCTGTCAAACACAAGCTTTTTAAACTGTATTATTCTATTCTCTTGAAAGGAGGTGGTTTTGTTTGCTTTAGCAGATGATCAATGCTTTAGCTGCCTGGGAAAAACAGTAAATTTGGACTTTTTCTATACTTTGTATACTGTTTCCCTAAATCAGGGAAAAATCACTTCTGCCATTCCTTAGGCTACAACAGCAGGAATGTTATCTCTTGATATACATTTCTTAGCATGTGTTTGTGTTAAATTCAATCCATACTGATGTAGTTTCGCTTAAGAGTCAGTAGCTGGTGAAAGGATAAACCTACTGGAAAGCACTGCAGGTGTCCAAAAAGGAAAGATATGGTACCCTTAGGGAACTGAGCATCAGTTTGAGAATTGCTGTGCCTGCTGGTGTAAATATGGAAACCATCAGAGAGTTAGGGATACATCAAAGGTCTGACAAAACTTTATTTGCCTAAAGAGAAGTATAATCAAACCCTGACAATCTGCACTTATGTGGTTGTTGTTGGCCATTTAATGACACGTTAACTAAGCACAGCTGACTAAAACGTCACTAATTGGTCTAACATATATAGCCTGCTTCTCATACAGTATAATATAACATCTAAGGGTACATGTGTTTCATATCTATCTTCAGAAGCTGTGTGTGAAGGTTGCATGTAGGTTACAGCGCTGTAAAGCCCTGAAGTTTATGAAGGTGTCACATATGTGAACAAAGTATGATACAGCTCCTGCTATGTGAAATTTTCAAATAGAAATTACTTTTTACACATGATATATACTTGAAATGAATTGAAAAAGTATCAGGTTTGACCCCTGTGATGTACACTGCCACAAGTTGGCCATACAGGCTAGCTAGCTCTAAAAAGGATTATAAGCAGCAGATAAAGTCTTCTATAACTGGGGAAATGAGACAATAGTAGTCTCCAGCCAACAGAGACAAAAATGACTAAAAGGATTGTGCTACCTAATACAAAATACACTTGAGATTGCTCAAGCCTTTTCAAGACCAGAGTGGGTTGCAGCCCTGTGGCTCAAGGAAGATCTCAGCCAAACGCAGATCCTTCCCTCCATGTATGGACAGTCCAGTCTGCACTCTGTGTGGAAGGCAGCCGAATAACAGCATTTTACAGGTAAGACAAGGAAGCCCAAAGTACTTCCCTGTCTTTCTGGTGCTGAGTCTGTCACACAGGCAAGACGGTAGGGCAGTGCTCTCATCTCCAGTTAGGCCTTTTTGTTTAAGCTCCCCTAAGATACTGGAAATTACTCTCTTAATGGAACTCCACCACTGAGGGGAAAATCAACATGATTGTAGTAGTTGTTGTGAACTTGCATTCATATTAACATCTGCTGACTTAGAATAAATAGATTTGATAATTAAGAGTAATATCCTATAGGACAGCAATGCCAAAGTTGATCAAACATAACAAACCCAGTAAGCCTCTGACATCCTTCTTACCATTTTGCCTAATGGGTCAAATAACAGCCATGTGCCTCTGTGACAGGAATAGCTTTTTATTTTTAAGTTTGTTTTAATTTTTTTTTTCTGAGGAGGAAAAGCAATGGAGACATTTGTAAAAAGACTGAGTTTCTTGTCTTGCTTGTCCTTGCCACATATTTGCGAGAACAAACCTTCCCACTTGGCTCCCCTCCTGCAAGGCTGGGCGGAGCACGTGGGAGTGAAGGCGTGTTTGACATTTAGTGTCGCCAAGCAGGCCCCGTGGAGATGCCTTTCACTAACTCGGGGAGAAAATGCGTTTTTCGGAGCTAGCTCACCCACTGTTACCATATGTAGAAGGGAAATGATGGGGTGCTGACTAACACTGTGGGGAAGCTCGGAAAATGCTCTGAAAACTGAAATAGGAGACTATCTTAGGCATTTCCTTCACCTCTGTCTTTTAGGTGCTTTCTCTTCCCATCTGCTCAGCCTACAATTGCTTCTGTGTTCTTTCTGCCTTCTACATTGCTTATTTTGGGCTTCTGTTGGAAACTGGCTTGAAACTAGAAAGGTGTTTGTTTTAAGCTAGACAAAACAGTGAAAATGTATGACTCTAGAGTGACAGGAAAAGACATAACTATTTTCAATTCACAGTTTTCCTATTTCTAGCTTCCATGCTTTTCCATAAGTTAAAAATGCACTATGAAACATTTAGTGACATTTTTAAAAGTGCACCATTTTATGCCTTTCTTGTCATAGAAACCAAAGAAAAATCACCACTGATGATAATGGAATAAAAAATGAAGCACTATTATTTTATGCAAGGATGTTTTAAATTTCCACTTTTTTGCACAGAGAGAGAAACACAAAATAGAAATGGCAACAAACACATTATTGTTATTATGATTATAGTTGTAAGTCATAAATTATAATTGCTAGGCATACTTCTTCATTTCCATACTTCTGGTTATCTTGTAGATAACCTGCCAGTGTGTTACCAGGACAACCCCTGAGGGAACAGATCTGCAAAAGTAATGAAATGAAGAGATTACTCCTCACAGAAAGGGAAGAATGACAAAAGACAGAAGCTTTTCATAGAAAATCACAATAAAATGGATGTTAGCATTCCCTTGGCCAGTTCTATGTCCCTCAACCTTATTTTTCCCCAACATGCTTTCTTCTCCCTCCTCCCATGGCTACTTTGTAATAGCAGAACAACAACTCCTTTCTTCTTCAGGGTAAAAATGTCATTTATACTGTGTGAAGGAAACTGCTTCTCCTCACAGCTGAAATTTCAGTGACATTTTTAATCTGTAAAGTATTGGTTCATGATGTTTACAGCGATGATGTGCCACGGGCAATTTAATAACTTACTTACTATCTTTCTGAGCTAAATGTATGAAGCTTTTAGATGTGTAATGAACAACATACAAAATGCCAGTTTGTTTCAAAGAACGGCATTTATATTAATTACATGCTGGAGTACAAAAGAGAGTTTAGCAGTGCTCCCCACACTGTTTGTCAGGAAGTCTGCAAGGACCCAGCACTCATCTTCTACAGAAGGAACATCTGTTTCCCCCTTTCTGAGGCCATTTCACTTAGGTTGGATGGAGAGGATTTGTTCATTTTCGAAAGAGAACAATGCCAAAGTCCCCAGAGCTGTGTCCAGAGGCAGATTCAGCAGATCTGTGTTAGCTCAGCATTGCTGATCTCAGCTGTGCTGAGTGTCAGAGCTGTGGATAGGTTGGTAAAGTATCAGTGCAGCTCTCATACCCAGGCTGGTGCATGCACTGCCATACCATGGGCTGCAGGTGAATAGGTTTCCCTGGGAAGATGTCCAGCACACATCCCTTAACTCTTGACAGATTTTACCAGTTTGGTCCAACCACAAACACCTAGGAATCATTGTTTAAAAGCACAACAAGATCAAATGACCTGTCTTTTGTTCTACTGTTTTGAACATAATGTTGGGTTATATTATTAATTAGCTGATCACATGGAAATAAATACTTGGATTATGCTCCTGGGATGTGCGTATTATCTTAACTGTTTGCCTAAGATTTGATTTCTTATTTGTGTTTGCACAGCTTCTAGCACAACACTGTAACCACAAAATTGATTGTAAAAGTAAATCTAACAGAAGGCAAAAGCTGTGAATCCTTGGAAATACAGGGACATATTAAATAATACACCATTTTATAGGTGAAAGTATTCACTTTAGAAAGGTGAATTATTTTCTCCTTTATTTTTCACCTTTTGGAAAACTGTTTTGTCCATAAGCACATTGTGTCTTTCTCAAACATCTGGCACATGTCTTTTCAGGATGGCCTAAAATTGCAGAACAGAGAAAATACAAATAGCATAATTATGGCTTTATTTTGGTCAGCTCATGAAATTGAAGGATTAGCTGTACAGGCCAGCTGTTAGTCAGGGAGGTGGCTCAAGGTCAGAAGGTTATTCTCTTGACTCCAAAGAAGATCCCTGTACAAGAGAGAAGAAAACTTCAGAGAGTAACAAATTGATGTTTTAGCTTAATCTCTTAAGAAAAGAGAGTTTATGGGATCACTTATGTATACTCTACATGTTTTGTCTCATCTCCTTCTTCACAATACCTTTTGAATCCATTTGTCAAATTCAGTGCATTGTGACAGAGATCTGAAGTTCTCAAAGATATTTTGTCCCTTCATGTGTTGAGGCAGCTGACTAAAGAGAGAAATAGTATTTGTTTTCCACTGAGTGAAAGACGTTATTGGAGGTTTAGATTCACCAGACAGGATGAGACATAATGAAGATGCCCATTCAAGGGAGAACTTCTGTCAAAGCTCACCCTAAAGACCCCAGCTGTGAAGGATCCAGCAATAAGAAAGCAGATTTGCTTAGTTATACATTTTACTGTAGAGGAGATGCAGTAGTACAGATAAGAAGTTTATGTGAAATATGCAGTAGTGTGTATACAGAGATGGGTGTAGTTTCCTGTGATCTGGCTCATCCTGTCCTTTGAGCTGACAGAGGCAGCCCCAGAGCAAAAGTGTGCTAACCATGTTAATGAAGAGATTTGTTTGAGCTGATGTCTGCCTTCCAGCAAGGTCTTTATTATCTCTAACACAGAATGACATCCTTATGTTTGATCTACCTGGGAAGAGAAGGTGAATGCTCAGAAAACAATTCCAACAGACACTGTGATCAAGCTTTCTCCATTTCAGTTCAATAGGGTGCTTTAACCACAGCTTACTTAGTGGCTTACATTGAGCAGAGGTTTTATCCTGCAGTAGGAAAAGGCTGATGCTTAAATCAGGAATGATGTGAAAATGGGCATTTGGGGTTTCTTTCTGTCGAAAATTCTGGTGTCCAACAGGGGGAGAGTTTTAACTGAAAAACTGCTTGTTGTCACTTTTTACTCCTCTCTCTTCTGAAGTGTCCCCATAATGATCCCTTTCTTGTGTGTTACTTTGCTCACTCACCTTTCCCTTCCCCTGCTTTCTCCAATGCTCTGATCTTCCTGGGACTAACTTTCCTCAGAGGCAACGGTAGTCAGCAACTAACTTAGCTTATCTCCTATTTTCTGTTTCTTCTGGAGACACTCCCATTCACCATCATCTTTTGCTTCTTGTGTCTGAAGTGGCCTTGTGGGATATTCTCATCAGGCAAGCCCTGTACGTCTATTCCATACCGCTTTTTCAGGGATGAGTCTGCTTCAGGACCCATGGGGACACAGGTACAGGGCAAGACTCTGACTAACTCCAGAACTGCATGACTTCATATGCTGTGGTGATATGTGCTGTGAGCAGGGAGTGGGATCAGGAGGAGGCAGGGAACACCCCTTCCCTCTGGGAAGCGAGTTGAAGGAGCAGCAGGAGCCACCAGATTTGGCTTGAAACTAGAACTGAGAGTCCAGGATCACTTCCTGCCTCCCCAGCAGTCAAAGTTTTACTCTGATCAATTTTTTCTATAAGAACATGTTTTTACCTGTCACCAACAGAGCTTTGATACATAGTGCACATAAATTGTGTAATAGCATAAAACCTTCTATAAAAAAAAGAAAAAAATTAACTAGAACTGTCAAATTCAGAGACTTTGATCTTTGAACAAGTCATTCAAAGTCAGATGTCAGAATTTAAGAATCGAAAATAAATATGTGGCTGGCTCATTAAAAGTGCAGAGGACCTTTCAGTGCTGTTGAAATATGAAAATTAAACACAAAAGCAAACAAGAACCAATGCTTGTCACTCTGCCAGAAAAAGAAAAAAAAAACACACCAAACCAAACAAACAACAACCCACCACCTAATTTAAAGAGATCATCAGACTACAACCTTAAAAAATATATTTACATTTATCACTGCAATCAAAAATAAGGAAGGCCATTAAAGTAGTAAAACAGCAAACTGAAGAAACAGTATGTAGGTTCACAGAAAAATGGCACTCATTTACATCCGCTTATCTTGTCATCTATGATTGTGAAGGAGATTACAGATTTTAAACTTTACCTTGCTTACCAGGCATGCAGAAGAGTCCAGGTGTTAATGGAAGAAAATGTGGAAGTTTGTGAATTCTTCCATTCTTTCATCTCTCCAGACCCTTGAGGCAGTTTTTACTTTAAAAATCCTCTTCAAATCCCCCTTTAGCTCAGGAAGGGGGATTGCTTGAAACTGTCCCTGAGGGGCCAGTTCCATGCTTACCTGAATGACAGATTCCTGGACAATGGGATACATGAATATCCATGCTCCCTCTATTGAAGAGAACAGAATGGTAGGAGAGCTGACAGAACACAGCAGGACCTTTTTCACGGGATTATCTCAAAAACTGGTACCAAAACTATCTTCTTTTATTTTGAGGGTTTATTGGGGGGTTTGCTGTTACTCATTTTGCTGTTACATTATGCATGGGATTAAGATTTTCTGTCAGTGTCAAGAAAATAATAGATTTGCAGAGACTCTGAAACCCACCAAACCTGAAGGTGGCACACATAAGGAGAGGTAGGTTGATATGCTGAGGCCAGGTTGATATGCTAGGATCAGGATTCTTTAACTGAAGTGAATAACATTCCTGCAAGACAAATGTCTGTCCCTGTGTATTCAATGGGCACTCAGAGAAGAATAAAAATTATTGACATGTCTTTCAAAGGATTGAAAGAACAGAAGTAGGAAATCATGTCCTGCCTGTGGAGGTGAGATACATATCACCCCATTTCAGCTCCCTAAGAGCTAGGCATCGAACTTAAGCCAGCCATGCCAGTACTCTGTATTTTATGAAGAGGCAGGCACCTACAAAGGACAATTCATCTTCTCCGAGGACAGATGTGTATGAAGGATGAGAAGGAAGCCTGTCTTTCATCAGAGACTACTGGGGGAGCCCAGATGATGAACTAAGGCCAGATGCCTAACCTTTAGACAGCTGATGATAAAGGAGATGAATCTGTGACTTTATCAGAAGATGAGAGGTGATTGTACTGCTGTGTGACCTGACAAACAAACCGGTTTCTGAAGAATATGTGCTATCAATTTTTTAAAAAAATCAAGCTGTATTCTCCTCTGTTAAGAAAAACACATCAATATTTGATACTTAATTCACTGGACAGCCTTTGCATGAGTTTCTCCATTAGTTTTGGACAATTACTTTTCTGACAGCAGAACTGGAACATGTCTAGCCAAAATTCCTTACAAAGGATGAGAGAAGAGAGAATCATGAAAAGAGACAAGCTTGCTATTAAAGTACATGACACTCAATAACTGCTACTTTAAGGATGAGGGAGTTAAGCTGATGCTCTGATGTGTCAGCTTTTTTAAGTATTGCAGGAATGGAAATAAAAGAATCATAGGATATGCTGGATTGGAAGGGACCCATCAGGATCACTGAGTCCAACTCCTGGCCCTGCATGGGACACCCCAGGAATCCCACTATGTGCCTGAGAATGTTGTCCAAACACTTTTTGAACCCTGTCAGGCTTGGTGCTGTGACCACTGCCCTGGGGAGCCAGTTCCAGTGCCCAACCATACTCTGGGTGAAAGAACCTTTACCTGATATCCAACTTAAATCTCCCGATTCAGTTTCAGGCCATTCCCTCGGGTCCTGTCACTGGTCACGGGAGTGAGGAGGGTGAGGTTTACCAGCATATCACACAGTCATGGGAATGGATAATTGGGATCGAGGCTCCTGTTGACCTCAGAACAATACTAATGGCACAAAACAACATAGCAAGCACTAGGGGGCTTTCTTCCACAACCCTTATACAGTTTCAAAGCTAGATCTGAGAATCGTAGAATGACAGAATCAATGACTTTGATTGGAAGGGACCATAAAAATCATCTAATCCAACCCCCCTGCTGTGGGCAGGGACACATTCCACTAGACCATGTTGCTCAAAGCCCCACTTCTAGGGATGGGGCAGCAACAACTTCCTTGGACAACCTGTTCCAGGGCCTCGTCACTCTCACAATAAAGGATTTCTTTCCAATATTTAATTTAAACCTACACTCTTTCAGTTTGGAGTCATTCCCCCTTGTCCTGTAACTACAGGCTCTTGTAAATAGTCTCTCTCCATCTTTCTTGCAGGCTGCCTTCAGCAACTGGAAGGCTGCAATTAGGTCACCTTCTCTTTTCCAGGCTGAACAATGCCAATTATTTTAGCTTTTCCTCACAGGAGATGTGCTCCATCCTTCTACTCATCTTGGTGGCTTCCTCTGGGTTTGCTCCAACAGGTCGATGTTGTTCCTGTGCTGGGCACTCCAGAGCCAGATGCTTAAGAAGAAGAATGACACAGGAACCTTGAAGCACCTAAAAACCTTTTTTGTTGTTCAGAGTCTAAAGATTCTCATATGCAGGCCATTCACACCCTAAACCACCCGAACACCACACCTCTGTGCTTCTTCCCTACACAGAGCATCATCTTGCAGCTGGGCAAGACTCAGCTGAAAGTCTGATTTCTCCAAGAGGGTTTAAACACACAGGCAAAACTCATTCCTTCACCCAGAACAGTTGTGCTAGCCCTGATAACAATAACACCTCCTGTTGGCTTCTTACATTAACAGAGAATCTCTGAGTCTCAAGCCATTCGCATGAGGTATCCAGGATGTGTTTGCACACCTTACCAGCCACAGGGCTCCCTGATAATGACAGTACTGCTAGATAACATAAAAATACAGGAGCAAATGGACCATGTACTGTTCTTCACATTATTCTCATTAAATTATTCTTGACACCCTTCAGCTTAGCACATACTGGGGTTGTAGAACCTTCAGGAGTTTTCTCCTCAGAATTATTCTCTTCCTATCAGCTTTTTCAAATTAGTCTTTCACTTTCATGTTCAAAGCTAACTGGTTTGCTGGATAGGCAGAATTGCAGCCATGCTTAGTTTCCTGAGCTGGTGTGACAGACCCTTGCTCTCAGGACAAGGTCCTGAATTTTAGACCAGCAAGAAGTAGAAAGTGACTGCTTGCAGCCTTCAGTCAAGTATCAGACTTCTCTGGATACAAACCTATGCTCCTGTTTCTATCAGGTAGTTGTAAATGACCCACCTGCCACACAATATTTCTTAATGTACTTCATTCTCTCCCAATTTTCTATTGGAAAACTGCTTTCTGGTGTACTAAGACATTTCTGATTCCCACTCCAGGGGATCAGGATGTCTAAAAATGAAGCACTTTTGCATTTAACTTGCAGACAATGAAACCTTTCACTGGGCCTACCTTTTTCCCTATAAATCTTGTCTGTAAAGGACAGGAACTCACTTGTCAGTATCTAAGCCATCTACAGCTACTTATGGGTAAATCCGGGCAGGTGTGGTGGAGTTTTGGGTTTCCTCCTACAGGCCTGCAGCCATATTATTCTTTGCGGGAGACAGACAGAAAATTTATAGCCATGCAATTATTGAATAAGCTGCAATGACTCCTGGGGAAGCCTGTATGTAAAGGAATCCCTGCAGAAAGAGACGATTTTTTTTTTTTATGCTAGTCTTCTGCATTGATAGTCAGAGCAATTATATCTACAGAAACATCCTGCCTATTAATTTACTTGGGAGTGTTCTCATTTTCCTGCCTTCAGTGGAGAATGTCAAAACTGTATTAAATCTCTTGATTCTCATTCATCTGCCTGACAAAGTAAATTCAATTTCTTCAGAATATTTCACATCAAACATAATTAGCCCCCTTGTAAATAACTGAAACAGCTACAATCAGTTACCATCATTAACATATTAAATTCTTTCTCCAACTGGGACAGCAAAAGTTGTTCGGTTCAAAGGACCACGGCTATGACTTCACGAGACAGTAAATCTATTTAAAACACTTTTAATACATGATCAAAAATTCTGCAATCATAGGAAGTAAAGCACTCATATAGTCTGTGTTTCAGGTTTACACACTGTGCTGGTCACTTTGCTAATTTAAGCTTGTTCCAAAAAATGTGACTGGCTGACTTAATTCCAGGAGGTCAGCTATCAGCTCTGATGCTGGCATCCAAATGCAAGTAGCTGCTATATGATTGTACGTGCCTACCTGACCTCATTCATCCTGAAAATCCTTGTGTCACCTACTTGGACTGAACTGGAGGAGTCAGCCAGAGCCAGGACATCACTGTGGCTGCTCTCAGCACAGAGGGGCAGTGAATCTAGTCAAAGACTTTTAATGGACAATTTTGGCCTTTCCTTATAGATGCAGAACCCACTAATGGAAAATGTCTGTTGGTTTTTTCTGGGGTTTTTTTTAGTAAATGTGTATTTCAGGGAATGTCGCTCAGAAAATTTTATTTTAACATTCTGTAACTGAAAAAAAAAAGGCCTTTAGAATAAAAAAACTTCTGGACTAGAATTTCAGCTAGTAAAACAGACGGTGAAAAATTAGCATTATAATCACACTACACACCTTTGATATTTTCAGAACATTTCCACTTTCCCAATTTGCATTTGTTTACTGGTATTAAAAGTTGGAGATCTGCTCTTTTCATTCTGATCTGTGAAAGGGGCTCCCTGATTTGTTTATTCTTTTTTGAAAACTCTAAATCTTACAGTTTGAGGAAAACAGCTTCTCCCTCAGCATAACACTCCCAATGGACTTTGAAAGCCTGTCAAACATCTTTCTGTAGATCTGATTTATTGAAGCCATGCCAAAGGTGGACAGCACAACTCTGTGCTTACTTGACCAATTCAAAGGGGGTGTTTATGGGCAGACACTGTGGCCTAGATGATGTTATCTCTTTCCCACCCCCTGCCAGGATGGAATCTGACACTTCTCACTTCGTTGATGTTTTCTTCTCCCTTGCCCCTGGCTGTGGCTAAGTGATTGTTTATGGCAGATACTTTAAATCATTATCACCTCCTGGGCCTTTGAGCACGGCTACATAATCTGCTTTTGCATCAAGGAAACTCTTCTCTCAGTACAAAACAAGGCCAAATGTTTATCTGGTGAGATGATAGTCAAAGTGTCTCCTCTAATATTTAAAAACAAACAGCAGTGTCCCTGCTCTGTCGCAATGAGCATCTGCCGGCTGAAGCTGAGCAGGAGTCCCGACACCCGGCAGTGTGTGACATAGACTCCTTGGATGTTTGTTTTTAAACATTAATAAATATTCAGAAAACTTGGAGGATGGTAGAATATATGAATAAGCGCCCCAAAATATGGTTTGTTTATGGCACTGCCTTAGCACTTAGAGCCCTGGTTTGCAGTGTGGTGGTACCGTCACACCAAGGAGAGATTTGCTGTATCCAGCAGTGACTCCAGCAGACAGCTGGGCAGGGCAGAAGGTGGTGGTGGGAGCACCACGAAGGCCATGACCTCTCTGCCCAGCTTGAGAAACCAAAGCTTGTTTTTGCCCCCCGGGGGACGACAGGAGTACGAGGGCTGTGATTAGTGATTATCAGCCAACCACATCCTGGGCTGCATCAAAAGATGTTATTCTTCCCTTCTACTCTCTTCTTGTGAGATCTCACCTGGAACACTGTGTCCAGATCCGGGGCCCCCAATACGAGATGGGCATGGAACTGCTGGAGTGAGTCCAAAGGAGGCCACAAAGATGCTCTGAGGGCTGGAGCACCTCTTCTGTGAAGATGGGCTGAGAGAGTTGGGATTGTTCAGCCTGGAAAACAGGAGGAACTTATAGCATCTTGAGTGCCTAAAGGGGCTACGAGAGCTGGGGAAGGACTTTTTACAAGGGCATGTAGTAATAGGACAAGGGGTAATGACTTTAAACTGAAAGAGGGTAGGTTTAGATAGATACAATGCAGAAATTCATCACTGTGAGGGTGTTAAGACACTGGCACAGATTGCCCAAAGTGACTGCTCCATCCCTGGAAGTGTTCAAAGCCAGGGTGGATGGGGCTTTGAGCACCTGGGTCCAGTGGAAGGTGTTCCCACCTATGGCAGAGGTTTTGGAATGATATCGTCTTTAAGATCCCTTCCAACCCAAATGATTCTGCGAGTGATTTTATTAAAACAGCCTCTTCCTGAATCCCAGTGACTACAGTAATGACCTTGCCAGCTCCCTGGGAAAAAGTGCTCTTTCAGACTGGCTCTTGCCTCCTTGATTGTGCCTCTCACCCTCTTAGTTCTCCTCCTCAAGGCAGCAATATTCAGATTTTTTAAGGGGTTGAAAGACCTTTAGCAGGCTCAGTCAACTGCCATAGCAAACCTCCCAGCTCACTAAGGGTTTCTAGCAGTTTTCAAGTAGTTTGTTGGCAGAGGAGAGTTCAAAGGAAGCAATGGAAGGATCCCTGTCAGTCGGCTGGTAATAATTACATAGCTCCTCTTACACATTGGCCAGGGGTATATTCTGGGAAGCTTCTATTTGAAAAGGACTTTGAAAACAAAAGTTCCACCTATTGAAAGGGCTCAAGTGGGTGCTGAATATTTTCTGAATGGAAATTGGCCCAAATCTCCAAGTCTTAGGAGTTTTAGATCACTTGTTACTAAGTGAATGAGAAAAACACTGTCAAATATTACTGTATAAAACCCTAAAATGAAAGTTTGCTTTAGAATCCACATGGAATTTTGTATTGGAATTGAAGTTTAAGGATTTACTTGATAAGGAGCCGGTGTTAATGTAGGAGTTGATGTATAGGCTTAAATGCTGGTTGAAATTAAGTTCCTCAGGGCTTTGGCACTGACCAGAGCTTTTTGGAGCCTTTTTTTAAGGAAGTAGATGGAGAGAGAAGGGAGGAATAGAGGACAGTGATTAGGAAAGAAATAAGCAGGTTTCATGGATATTCCCATTCTTCAAAGGGAAGCTTGCTGTCCAAAAACATTAACTTCAACAGAAATGTAATAGGTTTACATTTTTGGTTAACCATACAACGCAGCTGTTAGCTCACTTCACTATTCAATATATTGCAGGTTTAGTGCATGAAATCACTCTGACATCCAAACTAATCCAAAACATGGTAGCAGGAATAAACACAACTAAATAAAGGAGTCCTGGTTGTGGCTTTGAAAGACTCCTACTGTTGCACTGCATTGAAAATGTCCAGAGTTGTCAACATAGCCAGGGCTGAGTCACAACATGGGTGCCTAGGAAATGTTTTAAACAGCTAAAGGAGCTGCAGTTGCAGTTCAAGCCAGAGACACAGTAGTTGTTTTGTCCTTTCTATTATATTACCCCTTTCACAGTAATTGCCTGACAAAGGCAGTACTGGGGAACAGCATAGGAGCATTTTTCTTGACTTTGCCCCTGTGAGCATGAATTAAAGGAAAATCTCTCTGTGCATAGGAGCAGTTAAAAGGTAGCATTGTTTCCTGGCTTGGGATATCAAGGACCAGACATGGACTATAATGACCTAATGAGATTTACATTTTCATCATTCAAAGTGAGCTTGAGTCTGGCCCTTTCCTTATCTTTTGGCTTTGCATTTAATAAACATATTGAATATGTTACCTTTGCACTCATGTCTTTCAATCAAAATATTCCTGCTGTTGTAGTTACATCTCCAAAACCTAACCCAGCAAGTTAAGCCTGAAAGGACATTTAATCACCCAGCTCCGAAACTTGGTGAATTGGACCTGAGAAATCACATTTTCTCTTTTTCGGCTGATTGATTTATTCCTGGATAGATTTCATTCTCCTTGCTTTGCCTAAACTTCCTAAGCATTATGCTGCATATTTATTTCTCATGCTTTATAAATGGACTATTCTCTGCCTTCCTGGAGTCTCTGACAAAGCCTCTCAACAGCCTTCTTCTTGCCATATTTTAACCTGTATTTTGTCTTTCTGTCTAATCTGATCATTATTTACCCAGCTTTGTCTTCTCCTTCCACTGCCTCAAAATCTTATGTGGTCTACTCCTTTTTGTCTTGCTTTGCTTACTTTTCTCTTTAATGACCTCAGGATAAGAATGACTCCCTTTAAGTGGATCACTCATACTTACCCTTTTACCTCAGCAATTCCAGATCGGATAGTCAGCATGGAGTGATTTTTCTAACATCTCCCTTTTGAAGTTCTAATGCCAGTTTGAACATCAATGTTTCTAAGGAAACAGAAATACCAATTTGTCCTGGTATCTCTTCTGCGCGCTTTTCTCCACAGCTGTTGGAAGCTTCGCTTCTCCATGTTCACACTCTTGACATAATTTGAGTTTGTCTTCTCCTCGTGTCCCATGCCTTCAGTCTTCCAATAATTTTTATCATCTTCTTGTCCAGTATTGTCAAACTTCTCTCTCTTCAAACTTTTGTTGTTCTGCTGTTAATCAGGCACACACCTGTGCTATCTCTTTCTTCAATTAATGTCGGCTTTAGCTTTTCAGTTTTTTTATGAAGGTGTAGATTCTGTGTTTGCCCACACCTTGCTTACCATGTCTCCTGGGGATCAAAACATTTTTTCAGTATTAGTGTGTCAGTCACTGTCAGGTTCTTGTCCAATTTATTTTTTAATTCCAGTGTCTGAACAAAAACATTTAAAGAATGACCCGACAGTAATTTTTTAAAGCTTTTCTTCCCCCTATGCTTTTCCCTCTGGGTATTAAAAGTATATGAAAAAGGCTGATTCCAGACTGAGGAAAGGTGATGTTACAACATGTTCATTGATGTATAAGCCACAGTTACGTAGGACTTGAAACATTCTGAGTCAAATATTAAATCTCTGAAACAGAGGAAGAGATTTAGAACATTATTTTTTACTACCAACTCCAGTTTGAGAATTTTCTTCCATAAACTTTTCAGACATGATTCCTTAATGTTGGTATCTCCTGTGAAACCTATTCTACTCTTCAAAATACTGGAGTGCTCAAATGGCAAGAAATTAGGATCTAGATATCCAAACTATTAGATTACAGAGTTTCCTCAGTTCAGTAGTCCTCAGTATGACAGAGAGGATTTTCACTGTAAACTATATTTCAGATTACCCTGACCATTGAATTATAGGGAGCCACTTGCTCTAGGGATGTCAAATCTAATTAATGCAAAAGGACTATGATTTTAGTAACTTTTTTTTTTTCTAAATTTGGCCATACTTTTGAAGTGACCAGAACACATTGTACATAGTGATTGACTTTTGAAACTCACACAGCTAATTCCATCTAATGTGACTGAGAAACAACCTCACTTTGGTAGCATTTCTCTTTGTAGTAGCATACCCTGATCTATGTAAATCTAAAAGGACCAGAGGAAGAATATTGAATGGAGTTATTGGCATTCTTATCCTGCTGTTGAAGATCTAGAAGAAATTTGTTTGTATGTTTCGTTTGGTTTGTTTCCCTGCTTAAGCAACATTCTTTAACAGTAATAAGGGGGAAAGGGGTGTATGTGAGGGGGAAGGACAAATAGAGAAAGAAAAAATAAACTCATAATTTTGTAGATTACAAACACAAAGATATTATGAATATAAATTCTGTTTCCAGCATGACAAAAACTAAGCACAAACCCTGAAACCCTTTAGTTAACAAGAAGGATTTACAGAAATTTATCCTCATTGGAACTTGGACTCCAAGATGGCCAGTACTTGAGAGCTTTAATTGCCTTAAGGATGGAGCTCTGCTGTACTCAAACTGTTATTTGAAATATGAATTGTTGTAAGTAGGAGGAAAGGGTTATCCTTTCAATTCTACCTTCTAGCTTGATAAGCATTTCTTTTCCACTGACTGTAGTCACAGCTACTTGTTAAAAGACTTCTGTCTTTAACAGTCTTCTGTTAAAAGACTTCTGTTCTACACAGTGCAATGGAAAGGAACATCAGCAATGCATTTCTGGAGAACACCGTTCATACTGTTGTAGATCATAGCCCAGAACGAGCTGTTGATCTCATCAGTTCTCATCTGTTTGCAGTGTAAAACCACCACATGGTTTGGCACAAAAAGAACTCCCTGTCCAATGTTGTGGCTTTTGAAGGGTGTAGCAGGTTTAGTATGTAGTTAAACACAAGGAATACACAAATGGCAGTGTTGTTTAATCACTGAACTAATTTGCACATGGAAGAAATATGTTATTTGTGTTTTCTACTACCAGATACTTTCCTGGCTTGATTATTTTTCCCTTTTCTTTAAATTCTGTGATCCTTTCTAATGAAGGGTTTCTTATTTCCTACCAGTACTGTGGAAACAGTCTAGTCAGAGTATCTATGAGTTCATTGTCTACATGTTTGCATCATTTAGTAATAAACACAGCTGACACTGTTTTAGCTCATCAAGTCAAATTAAACCTTCCTTTCTCAGCAAACAAACCTGACCTGAAAGACAATAACACCTTGGTCTATTGCATGGCCTCTCATTATTTTCTGAAATTAATGTTAAATGAATAGGATGTTGAAAAAGGTTGTTTTGGCTTTTGTGCACATGGAACTTGATTCTGCCCTGAACTGCTGCATGCTAATTAACTCTTCACTATTGGAAGTCAACACACAATTACATCTTCTATGTCAGTGTTCAAATTTTGAGGAGGAAGTATTCAATTAGCATTGTCAAATGAAAATGTAGACATTTGCTATAGAGAAGGAACCTTTTGTTGATTTAGAGTCAAGCGGTGTCAAAGGCACAGCAGGAAATCGCCATTAGCCAATCTGGACTTTCTCAACATGCAGCTCTACATCCCATAATCATCAGCTTCTGAAGGAGAGCAATTTAGGTAGCAAGTCAATCACATCTGTAACTTTGGCCAACCCATCTATGGCATGCATCCACAGATGGGATGAAGATTGCTTACACATTCCAGCTCTTGGACCTACTGCTTGACTCTTTTCTTTATCAGATGTGCCAAACACCATTGGGAGACTGTTGTTATTTTGGAGGCAAGAGATTACTGGCCTATCTTTAAAGTCAAACCAGCTGTTTCATTTTATACAGCCTATATTGCAAATATTCAAGGGCATTTGGTAATTGATATTTATTGCCATGTTCAGGAGACGAAATTGTTGAAAATTGGGATTAATATTCAAATGGAAGACTGAGTCATATGGAATGTTTTCAAGCAAATTTAGAAAGATGTGCTGAGTATAAGTCCACAATTCACTTCCAGAAACAGTCAGTATTGGAGCCATGTGTCATGTTTATCCCAATTTTCCACCCCACAAGTGATGCTCTGTGCTGTGGTTGCATGCAACGATTGTGAAGTCATAAGCTCTGACTGACATTGTGCAGCAGCTGTACCATGGGGGAGGAATGGACTTCCAAATGTCCCCCTCACTCAGCTGTATGGAAATTTAGCTCACAGATGTCTACTTTGTAGAAAAACCTTGCAGAAGCTACAGGAATTAAAATTTTAGATGACGGTGATGAGGGTAGACTGTGCCCGTGTTTATTAGAATTTGCAGTTATTTTAGTTTTAACTAAAAAAATGATTAGGCTCAACACTGAAATGTGCAATAAAGATTCATTTGGTTTCTCTTGGGGATTCAGGTTAGTTGAAAACTCAAGGATTAGAATTAAATTAATTAGTTAAACACAGGCTAATATAAATTATCTTCCTATTCTTACCTTTTCTTTCATTTTCCTTTGTATATGTGCGAAATAATTCAGCTCAGATATAATTTCTATAACTTTTAAATTGAATTGAATGATTGGAGAAGATAGTACAAATAGTAAATACTTTGTTTAAAAATGTACCTTATCTGGAGGGGGAACTTTGCTGAAAATGAGTAGATAAGTAAGGGTAGCAATAAATATCATGAGGTAAATGTTAACTTAAAACAGCACCCTTTGTGTATTTATTGCCTAAAGAAGGCACATCAAGAGATAAAGCTAAATATTCCTTTAGGCTGTAGATAAAGAGTTCCATAAAAGATTGAGTATGCTCCTTGCAATCAAATGCCTTAGAGAGGTTCAGCAAAGCTGCCAAATAAATTCCCTGATCTTTACCTGACTTGCTATTTTTTTCACATGAATTTGCCTTTACATTGGTTTGAATAACTGCTGAATCTAAAGCCAGGCTAATTTTGGCAAGAAATTCCAAAAATGCTGGAAGGACTAATATATAGGGTGATAGAATCATAACTCAGCTGACAGATGGAACCAATTCTGGTATGCTGGTCTGTACTTGTCCATTACAAAATCATCCCCGACTCAAAAAAGAAATTCAAATCATGGAGTACTTTTTACTGGCACAGAACACAGGACCACGTGTTCTTACCTTGAATAGCAATGAAAATTTAGTTTAAATGTTTGGAAGTTGCTGTCGAGTTGTAAGTCGGGCTCAGCCTACTCCTGGTGCTGCAGTTGCAAATCCATGATGACAGAATAAGTGATGGTATGTCACACCACTGATGAGATAACGTCATTACTGATCTACATTTTAATAACACAGCAAACACTATGATTACTTCTCTACTGGTGACCTAATCTCCCACTTCTGAAAGAGTAATAAATATCTTGCTTTAGAGGATAAAACACACACAAAAGTAAACCATTTTAAAGGAAGTTGAAGCCATAGTTTCCAAGTTTTATGTTATGCAACCTTTTGTTATGGTATGAACAGTCATCAGTTTTCCTAATTGGTAGAAATACAGCTATGTTTGCAGTACAGCAGAAAACTGGTTATTCATTTTTTATAACCTTCAAACAAGATTTTACTAGATATTAAGTGGGTGTACCCTCCTTTGCAGACGAGATGCAGAATACTAATACAGATCTATTATTAGACTTAAAAAGACCCAAAATCGAAAAGTCTGTTCTGTGGGAAAATCCAGTACTTCAAGAGAAGTCTTATTCTAAATCTGAACAAAACCCAGAAAGTTTGAAGTTTCTCCTGGAAAACAAAACTCCTAACAATTTTACCAAAGATTCTGGCAATGGAGGTTTAGCTGCTACCCTGACTCAGGAAGACCCTCATAGCGCTGAAGGAAGTAAGCATTGGTAGCATGGGGAAGAAAGATTTCCCTGCACGTGGATAAGAAGCCCAGAAGACGAAGACAGCCAGAGAGCTCTCCCACAATTATAGATCTACGACAGACCTGGGAAGTTTTCCATCTATCTGCACAGCAAGATAGTTGCAGAGTATAAGGCCTTGTGAACACAAGAAATGCCTGAGCAAGTAGTCTTAGGACCAAGAAAATACTCTACTGGTAAATTATCACGCAAATGAGATACATTTATAATCAGGTTTTAGGTCATCTATCCTTCTGATCCAAGTCCCCTATGACCAAAGAAAAAAATATATAGACATAGGTCGATAGACAGATAGATTCATATTATATAAATGAAGATTCACAGAAATCAGTATGATCTTCTGGAAAGAAAAAGGCTCTGCAAGAATCCAGATGGAAAAGTTCTACTGCAGATTTTCTTTTCCAGACCTTTTCTCCTCTTTCGTTTCCTTGATTCTTCCTAGCTAAGAACAAACCTTTAGAACTGAAGTTATGAATTTTTAATTTTTGTTGCTGCTGCTGAAAATTAATAAAATCTGTTGACTTTAGTATCAGATGGAACATATACAAAAGCAGACAGGACAAAGAAATAATTCAAAGGCTTCTTGCTCAGGTGCTATTAAATAGGGCTTGAGAATAAGAATGTGGTAGTGCTTTTCACACTGATTTTACGTGTTTGTGTAAAGGATGATAAATGTTTTTCTGGATATTTGTACTAATGAGCTGGAGACCTCTACATCTGATAAAGCTCACCTCTCCCTCGTGGAAATAAGTAGTGACATCAACCTATTTTTTTTTTTCAATTTATAAAAAAATATAACTTTATATTAATGTGTTTTTAATTCCCGGGGTTTCTTTCATCAGGGATAACTAAGTGTCCAGAGAGTAAAATTATCATTACAACTCACTGAATGCTTTATCAATACTGTTTGTGGATTAGGGACCTAAATTAACCATTCCCTCTTTCTGATCCAGTCTAGATTTTCTTCTCCTTGAGAAAAGGAAACTTTTTTTTTTCTGAAAACACCTGTACAACCAAAAATATTTTTCAGGTCACTTTAGAGCTTTGTCCAACTATTAAAAAGAATATGAAGAAAAGGTAATACATAGAGGCTTAGGAGCCAAAGTTAGAAGACCAGAGGAACAGCTTTCATAGAGATGGTAACAGATCTGTCATTCTTGGCTCTGCTGGGCGATTTCATTACTGAGAAATTAACACCCTCCTGAAGTTTAGCCTGAAAATACATGTAAAAAAGAAAACCTAAATATACTGTGGCCTTACTGTGATTTTGGCATTATAAATTCTGTCACTGAATTACTTTTTTCTTAAAAAATATATTTTTTATTAGGTCTTCAGAATTTCAGACCATGCGACATTCCACTCAAACCAATGGAAAATATATCACCAGCTGGCCCTTTGTCTTTGTTATACCCCAGTTAAAAATGCTTTTCTCTTTACTGACTCAATGCAACGAGCCATGAAATGAGTTTCCTTCCCCAATTCTTGGTGCAATCAGCAAGAATGTAACTAGATCTTGGTCATGGTAAGCTCAAAGATGCAAAATTCTGTGTTCAGAGGCTCATTGTTTTTAAGAGAGCTACGAATCATGAAATGTGTCCTTCAGCCCATTTAAATTGTATGGAAAATGGTTAAGAATACTAGCCAAACCTCCTAGTTGTTCAAATGTCTCTATTTGTCCCATTACTACCCTGTTTGTATGATTCTGCTTATAGCCTTGTTAAAATTGATTAGGGTGAAGATTGGTTCCAAAAGCTTCCTGAATCTGATCACTCCAAAACTGCTTGAGAAGAATTAGCAGTCAGGAATAACACACGTAATTTTTTGGCTGGCACTATGCAAGATGATTGCAAGATATTTTTGGGGGTGGGTCAGGAAGGGTGGAGTGACAGGGTGAGAATAAACAACAAAGAATGAACCTTTCATGGAGCTTCCCTGTAAGGTTAATATATGGAATATTTGTTGTACTAGGCTATTAGCAAAGTTCACTGATTTTTTTTGCTGATGCCTTAGGAAGAGCTTCTTACCATCACTCTTTTAATAGAGATCCCAGTGATGGATGAAAAAGTGATGGATAGCTTCTATGTGAACTTAAGTGTTTTGTCACACTGGTTATTGGAAATGATGCTTTAGATGATACAAGTTATAGTTCTGATTCAGATTTTCATAAGCAACTAAACCTGAAATTTGGTGCATTGAAAACTCTTCAACTTAGATTCACAAAGGGCTGGATGAGACCTTATCATCAGGAATATTTTCAATAGAACTCAGTTTCATAACCTATGTTACCCTCTTTTCCCTCCAAGGCTGAGTCTTCCCACCCTCTTGTCGAGTAAATGGATTTGCAGGTGTGGTAAAATTCTTAAGAGTGGAACCATATCCAGTTTTATTTCAAATACGGGAGTGGTAGTTGTGAACCTGAAAAATGATCTTGTTATACCAACAAGATTCCATGACATTTCATATTTCCATAATAAACATGAAGACAACAGGAAGTTGTCCTGCTACTTCTGCTCATCCTCTCTCCAAGCAGCTGTACAGAAAACAACACAGTTTTAAATTCTAACTCACTTTGGGCTTTGCTGATGAAGGAAGCAGGAAGAAAGAGAAAGTGTCTGGGCTTCACACTTGGAGCAAATGAGAATTTTTTTGAGGATATCAGTGTCCAGGATTTAAACCTGTAAGGGATTTTCTTGAGTAAATCCAAGGGACAGCTGGCTACAGAAACCCCGATCTGACTCCAAAGCTCTTCTGATACTACTGATATGCACTGACAGTTGTCTGCCTGTGATTCATTTTATTCAAACTTGCTTCCTCCAAGTGCACATCTCACACCGGGAAGATGTTGTTAAATCGGTCACACATCCTCACAGTGCTTCCACTTGAACATCTTTCTCACTATGTTCAAACGTATTTGTCAGCTTCCTAAGGAGTGCAGGTGTGGAATATGGGGTTCTATGTGTTAAAGTGGTGAAGGCTTAGGGTCACTACAAGGTCCCGTGGGAAAGGCACGGCGGTGGCCCGGACAGCCGGAGCCCGGTGAGGGGCGAGAGGCAGTTGCAGCTGGAGAGAGTCAGTTGAGTGACAGCTGGAGGTGAGATTGTGATTGGCTGGAGGAATGCGTGGACAGCACATGACCGGGAAGCTGATTGGCTGATAGAACGCGTGGACAGCAGCAAGGCAGCAGTGCCAGCCAATGGGTGCCCTTCTGCTGTTAAATTCTGTCAGGCTTCGGTTTGGTTTGGGTTGAGATTAAGGGTATAAAGAGGGGGGGATTTTTGGCAATAAATGGATCTTCTTTGGCCATACAAAAGGGGGTCTGTCGTCCTTGTTCCCCATTGCTACAATGCAAAGGATACAAGAGTTTCATGCAAAAAATGAGAGACCTTGAACTGCAGTGGCACGAACAACTCTGGTGTAATACCAGTGTTAGATGCCATGGGCCTGAAAAGCACACTAATATCGATACTAACAGGCTTAGGAGAGACACAGAGCAGGGTGAGGCGTTACCGAACAAGGTGAATTGACAGTGCAAAGGAGAGTTAATACCAACCAGGTGC
>VZRR01005994.1:0-58282 GCA_013398015.1 Oreocharis arfaki
ACTGAAACACAACAAGTTCCTCCTCAATATGGAGAAGAACTTTGTTCCATGAGGGGGGCAGAGCCCTGGAACAGCTGCTCAAGGAGGGTGTGGAGTCTCCCTCTTTGGAGACATCCCAAACCCACCTGGAGAGTTCTGAGTCACCTGCTGCACGGCAGGCTGGACTGGGTGATCTCCAGATTCTGGGATTCTGGGCTTCTGTGGTCAGTTTGAAGCTGTGTTATGGGTTCCACAGCCAGGAAGCAAAATGGGGTTGAATATTCAAACCCCAGGGGCTCCTTCCCAAGGCCTGGTGAAGCGAGCAGCTTTCCAAAAGCCGTGGCAGCAGAGGGACAGGGGTTTTTCTCCTGTAACCCGGCACAGCCCCTGCGGCCCAGCACCACTCACCCGTGCTGTCCTCGTACACCACGGTGACGATCTTCCAGTTGTAGTAGAGCACGAGGTCGAGCACGGCCCTGCTGATGGCGGCGTAGTCGGGGTACAGGTTGATGTAGAAGGCGTCCCTGTTGTCCACGGTGGGGTGCTTCCAGCGGGTCTGGATGTGCGGCACCTCCAGGGCGTTGCAGATGGACTGCACGGCGCTGACCGACGAGCTGTGCGCCGGCCCGAACAGCGCCGCCACGCCCAGGGCCAGCTGGTCACAGGCTGAGGGGACGAGAAGCTCTCAGCTGGCAGCAGCAAGGCACTTGTGGGATGCTCACTGAGAGCTGTCATCCCCCATCCATCCCCATCACTGCAAAGCGAGGACGGGGCACTGCCCTGCCTCTGACCCACTGAGAGATGTGCCAGGGGTTCCTGAGGAGCTTCGAGGTGATTTGGAGGGTAAAGAGAGAGGCTGAGGGAGCTGGGAAAGGGGCTCAGCCTGGAGAAAAGGAGGCTCCGGAGGGACCTTGTGGCTCTGCACAACTCCCTGACAGGAGGGGGCAGCCGGGGGGGTCGGGCTCTGCTGCAACAGGGACAGGAGGAGAGGGAACGGCCCCAGGCTGGGCCAGGGCAGGTTTGGATTGCATGTCACGAGAATTTCCGCATGGAAAAGGTTGTGAAGCATTGGCAGGGGCTGCCCTGGGAGGTTTGGAGTGCCCATCCCTGGAGGTGTCCCAGGAAGGCCTGGAAGTGGCACTCAGTGCTCTGGGCTGGGGACAAGGTGGGATCGAGCACAGCTTGGCCTCGATGGGCTCAGAGACCTTTTCCAGCCTCGATGATTTTGGTTTGGTTGTGGTTCTGCAGACGGCTTTACTGATCAGCATCACATCCTAGAGCCTGCCTGCTACAAATAAAACCTTCTCTGCTCGTTACCTGGCACACCATGTGTATTCCTGAACTGCCTTTCTCAGAACGGCTTTGTCCTGGAGGAGCTCTGTGGCTGCCAAAGGAACGCCACAGGAATGAGGTTCCATGGCAGAGGGGCACGGAAACACATCCCTGGAGCCACAGCAGGCTCTCCATGGATTTCCCCAGGACTGGCACCTTGCTAGCTGTGCGAGCTGCTCTAATTTCAGGCTGCTGCAGGAACACAAGCAGCAAAGGGCACCACGACTCACTGCCCTCCATAATCTGTGCTGACAGAGCAGGCAGCCAAGCCCAAAGCCCTCGGTAACAGCACAGGGAAATAAAGAACCGACACACACTGACATTTTTATGCCCCTCCAAATCAGCCAAATACATCAGCAAAGGTTTCCTTCTCCTTGTGCCCGTATCTCAGCCCAAAGAACCCTGCCTGGAGCTGTCTCTGCATTTTTCTTTCTCTCCCATGTCTTTGCAGGCTGACAGACGGGAGATGAAGTAATATCAGTTATTTCTGTCCACTGGTAAAATTTACTGCCAATGTTTTTAAGAATGCTCCCGGCTGGGACAATGCCCTGCACTGAGCTGCAGTGCTGCTCCCCTTGTGAGGCTGGGAAGTTCAGAAATTGCTCTGATGGAGTGAAATATTAAATTCACCAACTTCCACAATCAGCTGAGATTCTTTAAATGCATATTTAGCTCTCTGACTGCAATAGAGTATGACAGAAAATCGACTATTTTCTGTTTCTGTTCTACAAATGAGTGTTTTACAGACAGCGTAAAGTGCACAGGCTTTCCAGGTTTAATTCACAAGCCTTTCTAAAGGATCACAGGTTTTAATGTGCAAATTGCATAAATAACTTCAATAATTTGTGATGAGGAGAAATTACTGCTGTCTGTGTGAGTTTCTTGCATGTAGATTGACAACTTCCTACAGGTTAAATGGAGAAGGCACTTTCACAACAGCCACAGAAGAGATTCTCACTCTACAGGGAACCTAAAATACTGTATCAGCCTGGATTATATGGATTATAAAACCACCATACTTGAGATTCGACAGCACACAGCTCCAGCATATACCTGATAACTGAAAAAAAATGCAACAAATGCAATTTAAAGCTCTTTTTGATGTTCTTTGAAAGCATTCTCCTTTTTTCCACTCTCACTAAGAAGCTGAAGTACCACGAGGAAAATTTGGTGATGCGTAGATGTTTGAAAGGGGACAGCTCGCCAGCTTGGTTTCTAAAGCAAGGCATTTTTATTTTCCAGCCTTTTAGCAAATCCAGTTCCAGGAACTGGGCTGCTCTTTATAACATTTTATCAAACTTCAAGCTTGCCTCCTAGAGGCCAAGGAACACAGAGAGCTCAAGGAAAGCTGTGACTTTTTGCCCCTCTAGTTTTGGCCTGCAAGTCAATTAGAAGGGAGTAAATTGGGCCATAATTTTCCTTCTCAGGGAAAAAAAAAAAAAAAAAAGAGGCAAAAAGATTCCCAACTTGGCCACTGCAATTCTTACAGTTGTTTATAACAGAGAAACTCATTTCTGCCTCCAGGCCACTGAGCATTAACATTTCAGGGCAGGGAGGCTACTGGCCTCTGGTCTTTCAAGTGCAGTGGAAATAATTTACCAGTAACGGGTATCTGTGCTAATTATGGGTTGTGACATCCCACTGTGCTTCCCGTGGGCCCGTGATCATTTTTCTGCAGAATTCCAGGTGGCAAATCTATGTTTTGGGAAGAAAAATGGCTTGGACTTGCCACCTGCCATCTGTGGCTCTGAGCATGCAGACAGGACGGAGGGGGTTTATTCAGGAAGCACGTGGCACGTCCGAGCCCAGCTTGATTCTTAGCTCAAACACCTTGGAAAGATTAATTTTATGTTCCTGCTGGTGCACATGGTACAAGCAGAGCAGAAAAGGAGATCAGGCTGGGGAAAGGTATAGAGCACAAACCACGTATGTAACGGACACAGTAATTGAGATAATTACCTCTTCTGGAGGCTTCAAAACTATCAAAAAGGTTAATTCTCTGGATGTCATAGGTTAATGTGGTATTAGGCATCAGTGTTCTGTTTCTATTAATGTTGGTGACGGCAAACTTGAAAGCCAATTCTTCAATATTAACAGGTTCGTTTTCCACGGTTTCGAATATCCCTCCTGTTGGAACAGAGACAAACGAGAAGGGTTATTCACCTCTTCACGGCCGCCCAGAAAGAGAGAAAAATTCATCATGAGCAATGATTTGTGAGCCCCCATCAAGGCAAACCCGATGGCTGCTCAAAGCACTGCAGCAAGAGCACCGTGGACCATCAGTTTTTATCTGCAGTGGCACGGGGGTGAGCTCAGTATCACGAATGTTGCTCCACAAACACCTGGGGAAGACGACGCGCGTTTATCGCCCAGCCCTTTCAGAGGAACACTTCAAGTGCTTGTGAAAGCTTCTGCCCAGCCCCTTTCCAATGAAAGCAGGGATGGACACGGGCCTTGTTCCCCCTGCTGCAGCCTAATCCACACTTGGAGATGAAACTCGGACGTGTGGGTGTTTCCTGAGGTGTTTCTGCACATCCTGGCAGAACAAGAGCCACTGAGGAGTTGGAGAGCAAACGGACTGGGAGCCTCCCCTCGAGCTCTGCGTTTCCTCTGGCTTTCCATAAACCCCAGGCAGGGTTGTTAGTCATTCCTCTGTTTGCTCAGGGACAGGGGAACAGTTTTGCTTTCCAAAAGAGGACTGTAAATAACCAACCTGAATTCTGGAAGCGTAATGAACTCCCCTGGGGGGTATCCTGGGATGGGGAAGGTGTCTCACATCCTGTCCCAGCACACTGGGATGTCTGCTCCCTCCAGCCTCTAGAGACCTTGTTATGCCAACAGCACATTCCCACTGTCCAGGGGCACTGGGATTTGAGGAATGCACAGGAAACACAGCTAATTCAAAAAAAAATAGCTCCTCTAAACAGCAATCTCCAGCTTCAGTGCTTGATTTTGCAAGTATAATTTACTCATTTAGTGCAAGTCACTAGAGAATACTTTGGATTCCTCACTTACATATTTCCCCATTTCCCCATGTGAAATTGGAGGCCCCTCTCTCTATAATTTCTGGGCGTCTGAATGCATTCAGCTCATGAGCTGCAATTCCTGCAGTTTTGATGTCACCCACGTAGGAATAGAGCAGCCATCAGCTGGCCATCCGAAACGGGAGCACACTGGAGTTAAAACCTGGTTTGAATCTTAATCCAGCAAGGAAAACCCTGGAGTTTATCAACCCCAGCCTGGTAATGTTATGCCTGGCTCCTCTGGAATAAGCAGCATTATTTTATCTCTTGGACCCACACAGAGCAATGCCTTGGTGTGGCTTGAGCAATCTGCCAACTTCATCAGTTTTCTTCTTCACTCCATGGATTTCTCATGTACAATGTGAGAGAACCTGGAGACTTCTTCCCTCTTCCTCAGAAAACACCCAAGTGATTACAAAAGAGTGTGATACACAACAACAACAACAACAACAAAGCCTAAGTGCAGGATTTGGAACCAAAACATTGAGTGGAATGCTAAAAGCCAGCAGGATTTTCCAGAGCTGCAGACTCCAGATCACCTGAAGGGAAAAAAATCTGACGCCTGTCCTTTCGGATCCAATCCTGTAATTCCTCATCCCAGTGATGATCCCAGCAAGTTTAGTGGTTAAATTCAATTCTCTTTCCCTCATTTCACCCGAGGAAGACAATTCTTTTCAGTCAGCTGCAATGCCAGCCTGGGCTTGGGCCAGAAAGTTCCACTGCTGAGTTTTCCTTGGATCCCTGCTGGAAGCAGCAGAGCAGTGCTCCATCAGGGAGGGTGGATGTCACGGGGACAAGGGATAGCCTGAGATAACCTGGAAATGAGGGTGTCCACAACCCCTCCCCGCTTCCAACAGGACGAGAATTCTGCCATTTGATCTCAGCAAAAAACCCCCTCCACCTCAGAAATAATTTCTGTGCATTCCATCACTTTCTGCTTTTTTTTTTTAATTAATCAAAACTACTTTATCCAAGTGCCCTTCAGGCAACCTTCATACCTGGATGTACACAAGCACTTCCCCATTCTAGGGCCAGAACTATTTCCAGCCCTCTAATCAGCCGCCTATTAAATGAAGATTAATTTTAATTGCTGTACAACCAGGAACTATTTATACTTCATTAGCAGAATTCCGCAGGATTTTTCCTTCTGGAAAAGAGCAAAAGCTCGCTGGGCAGCGGGGAGGGAAAGGAGGAGTGACGGAAAGAGGGGAAGTTTTGTGTGGATGCGTTTTCTGAGCAAACTTACCAAAGCTCTGCACTATCACCACACTTCCAGGCTCCTTTTGCACGCATTAACGGAGCAGGAAAGCACTCCCAGGAGCTCTAACTGCAGGCTTTATTGCTGGTGAGATACTCTGGGTAAAACATGGAACCCCAGACTGGTTTGGCCTGGAAGGAGAGTTTGCCTCACTGCACCCCCTGCCATGGACAAAGCCCGTGAGGGAGTTTATGGAGGCAGTAATTCCTCGCTGTGCCTGAGCTGGGGGATGTTGCATTAAAAAGGCTGGGACTGCACCTATTTGAGCTTGATTCTGCTCTTCAGGCCTACTTGTGTAAAAAGGAGTGGAATTACTCTGTAAATCTGCATCACCAACAAGCCGTGCTTGTAGCATTTCCTTCCATACACCCCTAATGAAATCCAGAGATTCCATAAATAGTCTCTTCTCCTTCTTCTGCTGGTGACTGACAGCCAAGCTCAGAATTTATTGTAAGGTCCAGGTTAAAAGAAAAATAGCAGAGTAAGTGACAAGTTTGATGAAGAAGCAGTTTGTCAGATGATTCATTTAAATAAAGTAATTACTGTACAACATTTTAAAAACAAATTAACCACAGCATTATACAAGGGAAGGAAGGAAGGAAGAAGAAATCGATGGTAACTCAAGATATAAATGATGCTCCAGGAATGAAGCTGTTATTGCTGAGCAGGAAAACAAGCACTGGTTTTCATGTTGGGCTGCTGATGGCACTTAGGTGGGAAAAACTGTAAATTTTGGAGTCCTCCCTTAGAGTTCCCTCCTCCCTCAGTCAGAGAGTGAATCCTCCACAGCAAAGCCAAAGGCTGCTGAGTCCTGGTTGGCGGCAGACCTGACTTTTCACTTACAGCTCTTCATTTGTAATGTGATTTCTTCAAGGATGAAGGAAAAAGCCAATGTCTGCCCCTCCTTGGAATTCAGCAGTGGAAGGTAAGAGGGAATGACAGCCTGGGTACAGCTGCTCTGCCGAAAGGGGCTGAGCCACGCGAGTGAGTCGAAGTGACAGCCAGGGCAAAGCATCAGCTCCATTCACTCTCTGGGCACAAAAACACCCCACAGCAAGGAAAATGTCACAACTACAGAGCACACTTCAGCAGGCACACCTGGAAAAGCTCCTCCAGCCCTCCCAGGCAAGCAAATGTTTCCATTTCAAGGGGTCAGCAGGGACTGAGGGAGTTTCAGTAAAGGCCAGGGCTCAATCCATTCCCAAAACGGGATTTTGCAGTTTATGGCTCTCTCTAGTTGAGGATAAACCCCTGTTTCTACATGGCTGATGCCCAGATTTCCTGTCCTGGCTCAAAGGAGGAATTCTCCCAGGCTGAGTGTCAGCTGTGCAGCTGGAGAAGTGCTGGGACACGGGCTGACACGTGGAATAAGCAATGTGGAAGCACAGGGACCGTGGGATGCTGCTCCATCCCCGAGCTGGAAGCCAGCACCAGCTCCCAAAGGCAGCCCAGGGCCACGACAGGCTGGGGATGTGCTAGCAGGGCTTCCAGAAACATCTCAACATCCATTTCCTGCAGGGATTCCTGCTCAGAGAAGCCTCCCCTCCTTTGCACAGGGAACCCCGGGAGGCCCACGAGAGCTCATTAAAAGCCACCTGTCAGTCACCGAAGGGGAAGGAGAGCTGAAATCCCGGAGACTGTGAGCTCTGTGCTGCTGCTTTCCTCACAGAGAAGCTGTTGCTGGTGCCAGGTTAGTGTAAGGGATTCATGAAGCCAAAATCACACACGGTTTGCCCTTGGGCTCTTCGGGAGGGATATGGATTCCGTGGGGGTCTGGATCACATGCACTCAGTGGGGCTGGGGGTAGACTGAAGGCTCAAAAAGGAGCAAGGCACAGCAAAACAGTGCTGAGGAAGATTATTTCCTCCAGGCAATTCCCTCTGACAGAGTTCCACTTGGACTGAAGTCTCCTGCTTGTGAGAACCCCCTCCAAGCATATTTTCCCATCCTCATCTCTCAGCAAAGGACAGGTCCTCCTGTGCCACGTGGTGTCCAGCTGGGAGCCAGCACCTGTGCACTCACCACGCTCATCTCCCCAGAAAAGAATCAAAGCACTTATTGCTCACAGTCCAGCAGCACCTTCCTTTGGAAAGCTACCTCTCTGACAGTGCAAGGTTATCCAGAAATGGGCTGCTATGGGCCCTGCACCACTGTGTCGTGTGGATGTGCAGTGGGAGCTGCTCAGGAAGAGCGGCGAGCAGCCCCAGTGCTGTCACGAGCAGTAACTGCAGTCTGTGTATCCTGCAGGCTGCAGGGTTTGCTCCCCGAGCTTCTCATGGAACTGGGGCTGTGTTGGGCTGGCAGAACCCACCCTGAGCCCATCAGCATTCTGTGCACGGGGGGGCTGAGCCTGCAGCAGCCCTGGGAGTGAGGAGCTATTACCATCCTCATCTTACACACAGCGGAGCTGGGAGCCACGTTCCCACGGCCGTCCCCTCTCCAACCTGTTCAAAAGCTGCTTGGGAAGCCTTCCACGCATTGTGCTCTGTTCCAGCCCATTCCCACCCTCCTGGCCTTACCTCGGCATCCACCATCCCTGCATCCCCCAGCCTGGGGCCTGGCCAGCCTGCCCCAGTTCTCTCCTCAGTGCTCCATCCTGCCACACGTCACTGCCATGCCCTGCCTCGGCCAGCATCATTTCCCCTCTGTAACTCAGCACCCACCCGTGGGCCCCTGCTTTTGGGGTGCACTCAAACACAACTCCAAGCCCCTGCCCTTGCCCTGCCTGCACTTGCACCTCCTTGTTCTCAGCCATCAGAACCTCAAAGAAAAGATGGTGAGCACGGAAAGGCAAATACCCCACTCTGGAACCCCCCTGGATTTCTGCCTCCCTCACCCCATCTCTGCAGTTATTTGCTCCCTGTCTCTGTACATTGCAAGCTTCTCAAGACTGTAAGAAATTTGCAGCCAAACAGAATAATTTTTTAAATGTAGTAAGTGCAGGGCTGTCTCTGGTGTGATAGTTTAATTCTCCTTCCTGTGGCTGTGGGAAGCTGAAACTTGGGACAGGCTCAGGACCCAAGCTCTGACCAAGGGAAAGGATGAGCCCCAAGTGTCACACTCAGCAAATGGGATTTTTTTAAGAAGACCTGGCTTGTTTATAGCAAGCTGCCTATTTGACAAGTTGGGTATCTCCCTTGCTCCAAACTGCCCATCCAAAATCCAGCTCCGTGTTCCGGACATGGTTTTATTCCAGCTGCCTTTGTGAAGGTTTTGCTCCCAGCTGTAACAAGGCTGCTCGAAATTTGCTTGATTTTTTGCTGAACTCTCAGGGGGACTCAGCCTTTCTGCCCTTTTCACGCAGCAGGGCTGGTGCTGAATGACCAGTGATGAAACTGCTACAAATCCACTTTGGCCTCAGACGCATGCGGAGCCTGCGACTGCCCGAGGGCTGCAGCCCCTCACGAGGGGTCTGAACACATCCCCCAGCACAGGGGACAGGGAAAAAGTGCTAAATAAAAATGGCACGGCATTTCTCCACCCAAAACACCCCCTGTGAGAGCCAGGGCCAGGTTTTTATAATTATCTGCACTCCAGAAGGGTGCATTCAGCCCTGATTTGATCCTCTGGAAAGCAGAGGGATAAAAATACATAGAGTGTGTATGTATAGATAGAAGTCGTTGAGCTTATTAAGACACATGGATCTGCCTTTTCCAACGGGAATTATTTCACTTCAGCTTGAGAGTGGAGATGTTTCCCAAAGGCACAACTGGCATGATTCATGTTACAGAATTTCTACCTAATGAACTTTTTCCTTTTTAATAACAGGGAAAAAAATCTGGTTGACCTGATTCAGGTATCTCTTGCAAGACCAGGCAGGAACTAAAGCATCATTTTCGAGGTGCAAGCTCCCAATTTGATGAAAGCTTCAAAACTGTGTCCTTGCTGCCTTTATTTTGTGTGTTTCCCTCCGCCTGCACTATGCCACGGCTTGTGGGCTGCTCCAAACGCTTCCCCCACTTCCAGCGGGGTTTGATCAAATCCCCTCACGGCTGAGCATTCCTCCCACCATGCTGTAACAACTTAAATAGTCCCACTGGAGAAGAAACTTACTTTCTGCTGTCTTTTGAAACCTTTCAGAGCCCTGCTTCACAGCTCTGCTTTTCCTCAGTGTCTGAGTGAGAGGATTTCCCCCTCGGACATCCTGACACATTAACTGCTGATCATGGGCAGGACCACAGGGTGCTGCTGGAAATGGAGAGGCAACAGGAAAGCAGAGAGGAAGGAACGATCACAGGGAAAAAAAATCAATGTTTATATTGAGTAAAGGAAGGGGAAAAGAATTTGACAGAGGTAAAAAGCAGATGAGGGGAGTGGACAGCAAGCTGGTGGGGTGAAGACTGACAGACTGATGGCATTGCTGCAATTTTTATTCACTGCTTTTATCTGAGTGCATCTCAAAAGTATTCGATTGCTTACAAATACAGTGAGAATTTTTGGCAGGTACAAAGCAGCTGTACCTTACACCCGAGGAAAGCTCAAACCGAGCAAAGCCTTAGAGCCCCCAACTAAAACAGCAGCAAGGACAACTGAATTCAGAGGGGGTTTGGCACCGGATTTTACACAGGCAGCTGGTTAAACCAGGAGGGTATCTGTGCAAAAAGTGCTTTGCTGCAAGAGGTGACACAGAATGCAGCAATAAATACAGGATTTTCCGCACTCTGACAGCACAGGACCCTTGGAAACAGAACCATTCACTCGACTGAGGCCTGGAAAGTCACTCCAGAGAGGAGCCCTGAGGGGAAAGAAGATGGCCCCACTACAGAGCAGTTGTGAGTTTCGTTTGCCATGGAACTGCTTCAGGATGAGCCATTTTTCTCCAGCTGTTAGCCAGGAATAGAAAGACATTTCAAAATCCAAGACAATGCTTTGAAATGAGCGCTATTTAGCAAACAGCGTTTTTGTGCATAAATGCCAGGGTTATATCTTTAAAAATGACACAGTCTGTCTTTTCCTGAGTGCCCATTAAGCACTATTATCTCTAAGATGCTTAGCAACATAAGGTCTTTATTAAAGCTGAAGAAATCCGAGTTTATCCTGAAAAAGCATGGATAAAACCAGATCACAGACTGTCCCAAAGTACATCCCTTCCAGAGAGGAGGTGCTGGAGGGAGGTTAAAGTTGGCAGGGGAGACATTCTAAGCTCCAACTTCAGTCTCTGGCTGCTCTCTTTCGAAATTCCAGCTGCTGCAGCTGCCCTGCAGGCAGAGCTGCCTGTCCAGCCAGGAATGACGGACATGGGGATGCCTGGAAGCCCCAGAGCTGCAGCAGATCCCACACTTGGAAACTGCTGTGCACACTTGGCACTTTGAGCCGTGCAAGAAACCGTGCCCTGATCAAGAGTTCAGACATTAAGGACCCCAAATGACAGCAGCTCCTGCTGTCACACCCTCTGCACGAGGCCGTGGGGAATTTTGGCTTTTCCTTCCATCCCAAACACAACAACTGCTGATGGCAGGTTTCTCTGAGGCTGGGGCTGGTCCTCTCACGCTGGAGAAAAGGCTGAAAATCATTCAGCTGAACTGGAGAGGACTTTTGCCTGTGATTGTCCCCATCCTTCCTTCCCAGATCATGCCAGGCCTGGCACTAAGGCAGGATAAACCTGAAGTTTAAAAATACAAACTGCAAAGAGACATAAGTGATCTGATTGATTTTCATCAAAAGAAATAAATCCCCCCCTTTTAGCTTCTCTTGGCACGGAGGAAGGATATAAACCCAAATGTTGCCAGGTTTCCCACTAGAACCATGGTTTTGATTCTCCTGAAGCTCCAGACACACGTTTGGGGTGGGACATGTCACTGTTTGGAGTGGGACACGTCACTCTTTGGGGTGGGACACGTCACTGTTTGGGGGACATGAGGAAATCTGCTCAGGATTTCCCTCGAACCTTACAGCAGCATATTTTCCCCATGCTGCTGCATTATTCTGCCTCCCTTTAAGTGGCATTAATGCAGTTTCACCCTTAAATCCTCAGGTATCAGAGAGGAACACAGAGAAAATGGGCAGCCATTATCCTAAGCAGGGCATTATTTATCTTGCAGCCACAGCAGCAGCTGTTTTCAAGAAAACCGAGGCACATTTTCAGTCCTGGGAAGTGTAATGTCAGAGGAGCTCATCTGAGATGATGATCTTAAGGGTGGGGGGGGCTGCAGATTTTGCCACGGATTCACTTTTATGAGTAATGTTTAATCAGCACCTGTCCTTGGAGCTGCCACATTTCCTCACAGTAATGATCTCGAAAAGGCACTTACTGGAGGTGCCTGCAGTTTAAAGCTTTCTTGGCAATTATCAATCTGGAACATTTCTATTCCTCAGTCTACTGAGGGCCATTTGAGTCTGAAAAATGTCTTATTCAACGTCTACATTTGCAAATATTAAAGCACCAAGTGTAAACAAAACACTGCTGCACCTGATGACAACCTTACATCAAGTGCTAAATTACACAACTCCAAGAGAAATATGGAATGGGAACCCAAACAACTCTAGGAACACTTCCTTCTGGGAGTGCTGCCCTCAAAAAAGAACTTAAAATCAGAGAATCCCAGACTGGTTTTGGTTGGGAAGGACCTTAAAGCCCATCCAGTGCCACCCCTGCCACGGGCAGGGATAGCTTCCACTGTCCCAGGCTGCTCCAAGCCCCATCCAGCCTGGCCTTGGGCACTGCCAGGGATCCAGGGGCAGCCACAGCCTCTCTGGGCACCCTGTGCCAGGGCCTCACCACCCTCACAGGAACAATTCCTTCCCAATACCCCATCTAATCCCACTCTCTGTCAGTTTGAATCCATTCCCCCTTGCCCTGTCACTGCATGCTCTTGTAAAATCACATATACTGCCTATATTCCTAAAAGACAGCATTTCCTAGGAAGACTGATCTGAGAATCCCTGGAACACACAGAGGAACCCAAGGCTGCCCAGGAGGTGTTAAACCTCACACAGGGGGCTGAAATTCCCATGCATAACTGAGCCTGAATTAACTGCAGGAACCCTTGCTTTGGGGGAGCTTTCCAGGCTGCAGCATCACTTCTCTCCATGCTGAGCATCCCTGGAGCTTCTCTGGAGCCCAGTTTTCATTTTCCCATGAATCTGGGGACTCGAGAGGCTCCTGCTCAAATCACTCACGAGAGCTGTAAAAAGGGGGATCTTTTAGCTGAGACATCTCCATGCCGTGCAGGCAAATTTGGGGATGCCTGAGGCAGCAATGGTATATCCAGATAAATCCCAAAATGTTCGACATTTGCACCTTGTGTGCACACAGAAATGTCCTTCACCAGGAGCCACACTCAGACTGAGGCATTCCACTGCAGCAGCTGCCCTGGGAATGGCTTCCTCAGGAATTATTAACGCTAATTAGAGGTGGCAGTTATAGCTATCACACTTATTATGTCTTCTTGGTTGTAATTATTACACTTATTGATAGGGAAGGTAGGTATGCACTTTGGAAAAAAAAAAATGGCAGGAAAATTCGATCCTGGATAATTTTACCCAGGGGTTAAAACTGTATTTAAAATAATTAATAAAAAAAAATTAAAGAAAGAAAAGGACAATTATTTAAAACACCTGGATTATTTAAAACACAACATCTCCAGGCTCCACAAGGTGAATATCTGAACTACTAAATTGTTGCCCATATTTTTAAAATATGAAAGCTGATGCTACTAAGCATTGCTATCACGGGGGATTTTTTTGCCTCATAGCTTCATTGTAAGACAGACATTTCCATCAAAAGTCCATAAAATAACCTTGCCATGAAGAGGAAACTGTAATTAGTACAGTGTGTAAAGATGGCTTCAATTCAATTAAATATTTCCATAATTGATGAAACAAACAACAGCCAGTGTGTTACCACCAATCTCCCGACGGAACAACTTAGATCTCAAAAGAAAATCAAAAATTCAGCTGAAGGAGACACTTGATATTTTTCCCTTGCTCAGTTTTCCTCTGTGTGTGTCAGATTTCCCACTCAGGGTACTCCATGAGCCTGTGATTCCACATTTGAACCGGTCTGCATTTTCGGGGAGCTGGGTTTTAAGCCTGTCCAAAGCAGCACCGAGGCCAATCTTCCCCTGAAAATCAACCCCACACGCACATTTTTAGCGTTATCACACAGGCTCCAGTAAATCCAGAGCGAAGCAGGAAGCACAGAGAACACAGAGTTGCCTCTGGTTATTATTTTCCCTAACAGGTAAAAAGCATTTGTTTGTTTGCTTTTAAAACTCCAGGTCCAGTTTTAAACCCCAAAGGCAGCAATGCTGCTCCTCACCAGGCTGCCAGCAACTCAAATCCACCCTGAAAGCTGGGCCACAGTCAGGCAGAACTGGCTGGGCTCACTTTTGGGGTAAAGGCATGGAATTGAGCTGCTTGTTTACGCTGGGAGATCACTGGAGATCCTCTGGTGCTCCTGCCTGCCCCGAAACTTTCCGAAATCCTAGAGCAGCAATAAATGCTGGCCAGGGAGCTCAGAGGGGAGGGGGATGCTCCTGCAGGGCAGGGAAGCTCCCTGCACAGTGCTGAGTGTCGCAGCAAGCTGGGGGACAGAATCCTGCGCGCTCAGTGACACCAGCCTTGCTCTCACTCCGTGTTTTCTGAGACACAGAACACTGAAGAATGGTCAAATCAGGGGCTGCAATACATTCCCTATGTAAATGAAATGCTGTGTACACGGCTCTCCGGGTGATGATGGCTCACTACGTGACATATGTCTAATGACTGAGATTGGCTGCTGTTGAGAGGGATTTAATTTAAGGCACTTATGGCACTGGGCTCAAATTATTTGCGAGAGTTGATTGAAGCTTATGTTTTACCCTGCAGCCTGTGCTTAGCTGAGGATCATCCGCTGCCTGGATTCCATTTATCTCCTGCAGGATCTCAGCTGTGGGCTCCTGCCACACTTTCATGTCTCCACACAATTGTTCAGCCACTTCCCAGAGCAATCAGACCCTGCTGGAAAATCAGACGCCGGAATAAAACCGCCCTACCCCGGTACTTGATTTTTTTATTTATTTAATCATAACATCTTCAATTTTTAAAGCCACCTCGGCAACAGGTTTTGGATATCTGGTTCCCATGAGAATCAGGAAGAACTGGCCATCCAACCTCCTAAGAAGCCTTCCAGCTCTCCCTTTCTCTGTCTCTCAGTGCTCATCACTGAGCTGCTGACTGAAGGAACCTGTGGATCCAGAAGTGTCACCACCAGGTTTGGGGGCAGCCTAAGCTTGGTGTGAGGCTGCAGCTGCCAGGGCCCTTCCCTGGGCTGTCACATCCCGTGCCAAACCCCACCCCAGTGTCCAGCAGCCATAAAGCCCCTGCAGACCCCAGACCCCATCCCTGGCTGCAATGCCAGAGTGGGAGGGGAGTGCACAGCTCTCCCTGGAGCTGCCTGGGGGTGCAGGTGTGGTTTGATCTGATATATAAAGGTATTCCATGAACTTCCCTGGCCTTTGGACCGGCCCCAGCACTCCCTGCTCTGGCCCTCATTAACAGGAATGCTGGGGAAATCCGGGGGGAGGATGGGGAACAGGGAGGGCAGGTAACAGAGGGAATGTCTCATTTCCCACAGCACAGTTCTAGATGGCTTGGAAAAGGCTGAGGGCTGCTGAAGCAGTGCTAATTTCATTATCAGAGAATCCCAGGATCACTGAGGCTGGAAAATCCCTCCAGGATCACCAAGCCCAACCTTGTCCCCAGCCCAGAGCTCTGAGTGCCATGTCCAGGCCTTCCTTGGACACCTCCAGGGATGGGGACTCCAAACCTCCCAAGAACTCTTTTTTCTTACAAACCCAGCCCCTGCAGAGGAGATGTGCACTCCTTCCTAGCCCAGGAACATTCTGGAAACACTGTTTTTCCCCAGGGGAAGGGAGCCAGCTTGAGCTCTGTGCAGCACCAAAAGCCTCTTGGCTCAGTGAAACCTGCACAGAAAACCACCTGGGGTTTAAGGGAGCATTAAACAGGAATCAGCTAAATGGCTTTGAGAGGAGAACAAACACTAAGCTTCTTTAAAGGAAAGAGTCAGAACATGGGAGTGTGAAATTTCGCACTTTTCTGCATGTGGATATCTTGCAAAGCTTCCTTCTTGTTCCTCTTTTCTCCCTAATGATTATCACGTCTCCCTTGCACAAAGCCTGGAGTATTCCCTGAGACAAACCTGTGCCTTCACACCCACTGGAGCACATGCAATCTTTGAAACACTCAGTTGTTTCAGAGAAGGGAAATGAGGGCACCCTTTAATTCACAGATGACACCAGCTGGGTGGGAGTGTTGATCTGCTGGAGGGCAGGAAGGCCCTGCAGAGGGATAGGCTGGATATCAGGGAAATTCCTTCCCCAAAAGTGTGAGCAGAGGTGGACTGAAGGTTTGAATCCTAGAAAAGGCAGTAAAAATACATGATTAGGCATTTAGAACTCATTTTTGTTCAATAAAGCTGCAGCAGGGAGCCAAGTCAGCTTATTAATACAGGAAATTGCTGCTGGTCCTTCACACATTTCCATCAATGTGTGAGAACCGGCAAGAAATGAAGAGCAGGAGAAAATTAGAAAGATCATCAAAAAGTTTCTGACTGGCAGACTCCTGTTGCCCCAACCAGCTGTTTATTTGTGCAGGTGTTTTCTGGTGAGCTCCTGGAGCATGATTGGGCTCTTTTCAAAGGGGTGGAGACCTTTAAATCTCCTTTTAAACAGCAAAGGAGCCCAGATGGCAAGGCTTGGACAGCTCTGGGGGGAAAACGAGCAGAAAAGCAAAGCAGCTGAGCTGCTAAAAGAATCTGCAGCTTCTCAATAGTGCAGGAGTTGCCACAGGACGCAGAGGCAGCAAACACTGCTGGACAAGCTTTAAGGAAAAGTTGCCTGGGAATGCTGCTGAGAAATCCCAGCTCCCTGAAGACCGGTGGAAAGGATAAATCACAAGGTATGACTTGTAAAATGGCCGGTGAAAGTGACCTGATGGGCAGCTCCCCTGTTTCAAGACATTTTTTAAAAAATCTAAATAGTTAAATAAATAAATAAAATTAATCTCCTTCTCTGAAAGCCCCATGTAATTTTCGCAACTGTTTTTAGCGTGGAGGTTGTGCACTTTTTACACCATGATATAAAAATGAATTTTGTGCTGTTCCTGCCCTGGAAGGAATCTTGCCACGTGCCCTACCTAAATCCAAATGAGCTTGGGAAATTGTGACAGGAGCTTTACCCAGCCTTCCTCATGACATTCGTCAAATTAAACATTAAAAATCAGGAGGGTTGTACAACAGCAGTGCAAACACAAATTAATTAATTTTCTCCCTCTTTTTTTTTTTTCCCCCCACTGAAAATGGAGAGATGTGAGAACTACCTGAAAACCAGTGGATTTTGCAAAAAAACCCCGTGTTTTCCACGTCTCAAGCCTTTGGAATATTGCTGATGTAGCCTTCCAGCAAGGAGGGGGAAAGCACATGGAGAAACCAATGGTTTGTGGTTTTTTTGTTTAAAACACAGCACGGCCTGGGCTTGCTTTGGTGCTCTAACAGTGAGACTGTGTTTTTTTTCCTGAGCACGTGAAATTATATTGAGGCACTGGGATTAAAAAAAAAAGCAAAGCTCTGCTAGAGGCTGTGTGGCTCCATCCAGAGTGCCAAACACATTTTTGGTGTTTTCCTTTTTGCTTTTAGGGAACACTTTCCGTTGGTTTTCGTAGCAATTCTTAAGACATCACCGGTTTAATAAAATCATCCCGTGTTCTGAAACATTTGGATAATGAGTTGAGTGATGGAGCTGTCAGCTCTCTGCTGCTCAGCTGACCAGCTGTCACACCAAGGGCTCTCTGGCAACTGGGAGGTGTTGGGTTTGATGTTTAATTCCCTCATTTCATCAAAAGACTTTATTTGAAAAGAGTGTTTGAATCATGCATGTGCTGGAGATGTTCCTTGTGTATCGAAATCACCTGCGAGCAGCAGTGGGGTTTTAAAGATTCAATCCCTTAAAGGTTTATTCTTTTTTAAAGAAATAATGGTTTTTTTTCTTCACGGGGGGGCTTCTGTTATGGAAGTGCTTCCTTTGCATTATCCAGGCTGGGTGGTGATTAATCACAGGTTTCCTCAGCCAGCAAAGTGCACCTTGTGCCAAATGTGCTGCAGAGGCTGGGACACAGCCCAGCACCCCCGGGGCCCCTGCCCTGCACAGCACTGGGAACTCCGTTTTCTGATCTGGTTTAAGCATTAGAAGTCACTGTGGAGCTCCAGGAGGGGGGAACATAGGCATAGGGACGAGCTCTGCTCCACGGGGAGATGTTTGCAGCACCCAGTGGAAGAGTTCCATGGAAATAGAACCATTTCGGTGAAAACTGATCCTGAGGATCACACTGAAGCTCCAACCTGATGCAAAGTGATGTTCAGAATTATCCTGAGCTCCTGAGCCCCCTCAGAGATCCTCTGAACAGCTGGGGAGCTGTTCTGGGACAGAGCCCCAAGGTTTGGGAAAGGGAGTTCCGGCTGAAATAATGCACATTCCATGGATTCAGGGGATGGTCTGGGTGGCAAGGACTTTAAAGCTCACCCAATCCCTGCCATGGTCAGGGACGCCTTCTCTTTCTCTTTTTCCCCCCTCATCCTTTTCATTTTCCTATTCACAGAATCCCGGAATGGTCTGGGTTGGAAGGGAGTTTAAGATTCCCACAGACCCCACGAGAAAAGACCTCCAGGAGCGCGGAGCGCAGCCCGTGAGTGAACCCCCTGCCCCGAGGGTGTGAGATGCCCCCTTCAGCGCTGCCAGGAGCGCTGGGGAAGCTGCAGCTCTGCAGGCAGCGTTCAGACCCCAGAGATGTTTGCTGATGTCACCACTGCTGCCCAGGTCAGTGCTGTGGCCATCCCGTGCCTGACGCAAACAGCAAAAAGCCCTTTCGCCTCTTCGCTGCTGAAATTGCTCTTACACCCCAAGCTGGCCCATCCTGACCAGTGTCCACGTGGATGTAGGAAATGCCCTGGATTTTAGGATGCTTTACAACTTGCAAACTACCCAGTCCCGTTTAGCAATAAATTCTTCAAGGCATGGAGGCCCCAGTTTTCAGGATCAGCCCCCGTGCCTGCAAATAGTTACAATTTTACAGCAAATAGGGGCTAGGGTGGCTTTTGCTATGTAGATCTCTGCCCACCTGATTATCCCACAAAAAGATGGTTCTGTGCTATAAAACGTTCCCAGAATAATCTGTCTCTGGCAAATTGCTCCCATAAAATCAGAGCCTGACTTGAAGCCCTCTGGGAAAAACCCCACCCAAAAAAGCCACGTAAACCAGTAATTATACAATTACTCGATATCTTGTTTTGCAACGCAGCTTTAAAAATCTTTCTTTAAATACGTGCTTTATTGTTACCATAATTTCCCTGGGGTCTGCTGCACTGGCAAACTTATGGTGCATCACCTAAAAACGTCACTGTGGTGCCTTCGGTACACATAAAAAAGACAGATCCTCCTTAATGTTGTTCTAAAAACTATTTTTGTGTTCCAGCATTTGGGTTTATGAAGCATGGGCTTTATGTTTTATATAACTTTATTTTAAGGTAGTAGACCTACAAAAAGTAAATGGGGCCCCCATTAAGTGAAAAATAAAAGAAGCACAGCAACAAAAATAGAAGGTATTATGTTAAAGGAGCAAAGCATCAGGGGTTTCATAAAGCTTCATTTCCACTCTTCTCCACAGGCTTGGGACTGCTAACATCTAAATATTGCGAGTTATTCAGGTTCACACCCCAGTCTGACAGAGGTTTTAATGCACCTCCTCCCCAGCAGTGCTGTTCAATATGCAGAGGAGGCAGGAAATGCTGAAATGGGCTTTTCCCCACGTCTGTCAGGGCTGTTAACTCTCCTGGAGAGAAACAAAGAGGGGTTTTGACAACGTAAATGATGCCATCCTTACCCACCCAGGTGAGTAAACATGCAGCCAGGGAGACACTGTGGCAGCAAGAGGATGCTGCCTAATAACCCCTGAGGAGCTGAGATACTGCCTGCACTGAGTGCTGCAGCTTCCACTCAGGTGTAGAAAAGGTTCTCCGGGCAAAATCACTCTGTGTTTTCTGACAGATCCCCTTTTCTGACCCCCTCACAGCATCCAGGGCCCAGCTTCCTGGACTAATCCACTCAGGAAAACAAGCTTTTTATCTCCTGCTGAGCTCCCAGTCTGAAACTTGCCCCTGTCTTGTTTTTAAGTGGGTGACCTTTTATCTTCCCAGGGACGGTGGTAGCGACAGTGAAATTTAATGCAAACACCACAGAACTGGTGAAGATCCTGCAATATATATATCCTCAAACTTGCAAAACGGCACATACCATAAATATACCACGGATTTCCCAGGAAAAGCCATCACAGGGCAGGATTTCGTGCGTGCATTCAAACTGGGATCTCCACTGAAATCATCTGGAGTGGGACTCTGTTAACATTTTTCACCGTATCCTCCATTTGGTGCTACTGGAGAATGCCGGACAGGAGAAACTTCAATCAATAAAAAAATGTGTTAAAAAGGTAGGAATTCCATCCAAAAAGGGGAGGGAATGAATGTTTTATTCAGAATACAAAAAAAAAAAAAGAAAGAAAAAAAAATCATTTTAAAGCACAGGGTAAACTTAGTGCAAGGTGAAGGCTCCAGAAAGCTCCCACTGACTGAGAACATCAGTCTCTGATAAATGGAAATGTGGGCATCCAGGGAGGGCTCCAGGTCCTCCTGCAATGCTGCTGCTCTTGCGAGCAAGGTGAAAATGTGCCAGGGTGGTGCAGAAGCACAGCTGCCATCTCCTGAAGATACTCTGACTGCCCCAGGAGGTGACTGACAGAGAATTTCTTTGGGCTTTTGATGGCTGTGAGCTCTTTCTGTCACTAATGAGGGTGGAAGCTGACAGCTTGTTAAACAGGAATTAATTCTCTTCTTTGAGCTGTTCTGAATTTGGGCTGGACAGAAAATGAGCTGGCAGCACACGGCAGCACCAGCACTGGGGCAGGTCCAGGGGGCTGTGCAGGGCCAGGAGGGTCCTCCTGGGGCTGAGGGGCAGGAGGGCAAACCTGCAGGAGGAAAAAGCCCTCCCAGACTATCAAATCCCATCTTGTCCCCAGCCCAGAGCTCTTGAGTGCCATGTCCAGGAACTCCTTGGACACCTCTAGGGTTGGGCACTCCAAACCTCCCTGGGCAGCCCCTGCCAAGGCCTGAGCACCCTTTCCAAGCAGAAATTCCTGCTGATGCCCACCCTGAGCCTCCCCTGGCACAGCCTGGGGCCGCTCCCTCTTGCCCTGGCAGGTTCACGCTGTCCCTGTGGCTGGCATATGTCCTTCTGCAGGGAGGCTGCTGCTCTCCTTCCTGCCCAGCCATCAGGAGCTGCGTGCAGGTGCCAGCTCCCTGCTGGGGAGGAGGGAAGGGGTAAGGCTTGGAACAGCCAGGGTTGTTCTTGTGGCTTCTGCCTTCCCCTGCGAAGGTCACGAGAACATCTACTAAGCAGGTTACTTTTGCAAATATCCTAAAGCTGTCACATAACCCTTGCCTGCTCCTCACTCCCTGATCCAGACACGGGGGGAGTGCAGCAAGGTGACTGGGGAATATTAAATAGCAACATTTTAGCCACAAACACTGAAGGGTTTTCAAAGTTTAATTTAGTCCTGGCCATAGTGCAGGTGTTGTTACAGAATTACAGCGAATTTGGGTAATAGTGTTTTACATCAGTGTCCAAATGCACAACCACACTGAGACACGTTGGGCAGTGTTGGGGTTCGGGCTGGGCAGCCTGCAGGAATTTAGAGCTGCCACACACCCCTCTGCCCTGCCCTGAACTCCCCCAGGACTGGGGAAGCGGAACTCGGGGTCCTCTCAGATCTCTCCTCTGCGCTTCCTTCCCCCCATCCCTTCTTTTTCAGTCTCTTAATGAAATAAGAACTAAATCTGTGATGTTTTGTTTCCTCTCCCTTGGTGCCCTCATTCCTTTCTGCCGTGGTCCCTGTTCCCAAAAAAGCCATTTGGTTTCCTTCTGTGCACCAGTTTTTCTCATCCCTACTTTTATTCACTCTCCGCTTCTGTTCTTTTACCCTGTGCCAATATTTACTTTCTTTGCCAATATTTTCCTTCCTAAATCACTTCATTCCCTTTCCAGCCCATCCCAACCGATACTACTTTGAGCCTTACATTTTACTCTTTATTCTTGCATAAAACTGAGGCTCCTTTCCTTAAAAGCCCCAAAGTGGTAACAACTTGCACAATCTTCCCTCTCAAACCCTCATTCAGCTGTTCTGCTCCTCGCCCTGGTTTTTAGCTCACGCCATCCTTCTGTTGCCATCCCTTCCCTCTCCCTCTTCATTTCACTCTCACCTCCTCCCCTTTGCTTTTTAACCCTTCAGTTTGCAGCACCCAGCCACACGGCCACTCCTGTATTTCCCAACTCCATCCCTGCTGCAGCCCCACCTCTCTGCCCCTCCTTTTCCAGCAGAATCCAGTCGTTTGTTCCTTCTCCTGGCACGGGTTTTGCCCCGGACAGAGAGGTACTCATCCCTGCATCCCAAAGCAGCGCATGCCTGAGGCTGGCTAATGGAACAGAGGTAAGAGCCCTAATTTGCTGTTATTCTCAAAATCAACTGCAGACAGAGATTCCAGCCCAAAAAGAGATTATGACTTTTAGGGAGAGTAAAGGCAGTCTATGGCCATCAAGTCTGGAACCGTGAATTAAATGAACTGTCAGGTTCCAGGCTCGCCAGCTTCTAATTTAGCCATAACTTAGTCAATATCAGACATAATTCCCCCTCTCGAAAAGTTATTGAAATTTTAATAAAGCCAAGGAGATGCTGGGACAGAAGCATATTAAGATGGCATAAAGGTTGTGCCTACATGTCATTAATTTAAAGGCAGATTAGCTGTTAACTAGAATGACTTAATCGAATATTTCCAAATACGAGCATTTTTAGATTCCCCTGAACGCATTTTCAGCTCTGGATAGAGCAGGTTTCAGATGCTGGGTGCCAGTGGGGACTGAGCCCTTGCCCTCACAGGAGGTTTTGCCCTGAGTCCCTGGCAAGGGCAGCTCCCTCAGCCTCACAGCCACAGGAGTGTCTGGGCACTCAGCAGCTCGGCCAGAGTATTCCCCCAGGATTCTCCCAGTGCCTTTCTGGACCTGTGGAGGGCTGAGGGCTCCCTCGGTGCCCTGTGGCAGGAAGTTTCTCACCTGAACCGCAGGCTGTGTGAGGAGCCACTCCACACCACCCCTGCTGCCAGTCTGGCCTCGGGCAGCGGCACTTTGTGCACCTTAATCCCTGCACTCAGCAAGGCCAGGGGAGCTCATTCCCGATTTACCTGATCTCTGATCACTCACTGAAGCTCCCCTGCTCCCGAAATTCCAAGCAGTGCTGTCCCAAACTGTGCATGCACACGCTCTGCACCTGCTGGCACCGAGGGACCTTTGCAAACGCAGCTCCTTGCACAGCCCCAGCACCCCTCCCTGGCTGTGATCTGCCTTTTTAATCCTGCTCTCCGGGGCTCCACCTGGGCAGCTCCAGCCCTAGAAATGCTCGGCTGAGCCCGAGCTCAGTGTGGCAAACACGGAATACAGACAAACCAAACCCCAGCAGCAACGAACTATGAAACTCCCACTTTTATAGCTGTTATATACCCATATGGGTATGAAAAGTCTGTGTTTGGGGGCTTCTTGGACCTCTTCTCCATCAGTGAAGGCTCTGGCAGCCATTGGAATTAGGAGGAACATTCTTGGTAAATTGCCTGTGCAGTTATCAAATGTCTCTGGGTTCATTTCAGCATTTAATCACCCTCGGAGGCTGGGTTTGCCTCATATGTTTGGGCATCCTTTAATCACAGAGGAATTGACTGCCAAATCCTGCTGGGGTGTTTTTGTTTGGTTGATTTGGGTTTTTTTTAAAGCATATTCATTTCATGTACCAAAATGAGGAATGATAGGGGTCTGGTTTTTTCTTTTCTTTTAATGAAGCTGCCTATAATTCTTCACCCTTAACCAAAAGCGAGTTCTCATTTGGATTGGATAAAGATCTCTGCCCTCATCCCCTCACCCCCACATCTCCTGCCTTCCCACAGTCCGTGCCTGTTCTCTAGAACTGTCCCTAAAGGAAATTTCTGCCTCCTTCCACCCCTCCACGCCCCCTCCTTAAAGAACTGAGGGTTGTGCTGTGGCTCTGGAGGCCCAGGCACAGGCAGGGAAACGTTCAGGGTTTTGGGGACAGCCTGGCAGTGCTTCCCTCTGGACTGATCCCGTGCTCTGGATCACCAGATGAGGCACCTGGAACTGCAGCCTCTTGCTCAGGCTCAGCTCTACCTGGAAATCATTTCCCAGGAATCTCAGGCACCGTCTGGCCAGGATCCTGCAGGAGCCAGCGCTGGGAGCAGGGCAAGTCCCTCTTCCCCCAGGTATTGCCAAGCAGCTCCAGGAGTAACAACCACGTCACTTATTCCCTTTCCAGAGAGACCCCCGGCCCTGCTGGGCGAGGATGTGCAAATCAGTCATTCCCCTCCCATTGCCAAGCTGGTTTTCCCCCCATTGCAATTATTATGTTCTGGGCCCAGATATCCCAAAGGGGACCCTGTGCCTTCCTAAAGGCTGCTCCCACCCAGCCTCACCCAAACTCGGAGCTGCTAGAGTTCAGAGTGTCCCAGACCTGGTGACCTCCAGCACCTGGTGCTGGGGGCACAAACCCCATCCTGAGCAAAGGCAGGCAAACCTCGGGGCCAGAAAATTCCCCCCTCCTCTCTTCTGTGGGACAGAGGAAACCCTCCTGAAGGGCATCCTTTGAAATGCAGATCCGGGAAAATGAGCCCTATTTAAGATGTTGCCTTTCTTTGGTCTTAAAATTAAGAACCAAACGTGGTTAAGGAAAAAAGGGTTTTACCTCAGTATTTATTTAAGGATCTTTGGATGCAGCACTTCATCCCGGTGGAATGCACTGAAATGCACCCCAAAATGCACACACCCCACACCCCAAAAGCACACACAGTTACAGGCCTTGCAAATCAGCACATCTATCCAAGATTGCCCAGGGAGAGGCTCGAGTGAACCCCCCGTCCCAGGAACCTTCCCCTGATGGGCCAATCTCAGCTTACAGAATGTGTTCTGGAGAGGACCTTGGTGTCTGGGGCATCCTGACTGCGAGGCTGCCAGGATGTTTGGTCTCCTGGCTTAATGAAATAGTGGTCTCAGCCAGGTTATCAGACTTCAGGAACTATAAGTACGTGGGCTAAAAGCACTAAGAATACATAAAAGCTATACAAAAGGGGTATAAAAGAGAAGGCAAAAAATCATCATTGCATCAGGATGTAGCCCTAACTCAGCCTGGGCTCCCTGCAGGAGCTCCCCACCGATGGCACAGGAGGTGCTGTCCCCAAAACCTTCCCCACAGGCCTCTAAGGAGGCCACTCGCAGCCACCCACCGGACAGGGAGGCTCCAGGGCAGGGAAGCGCTCCCAGAACACGTGTAGGCAGCATCCCACTCACATTAATTCTGCTGAGAGCTGGCTCGGTAATCTCTGGGATGCTGCAGGTGCATTTGTTAACAGCAGAGCCCTGTTCAAATGCTGGGATCCTCTCTGACACCTTAAGCCGTTTTTAATTTGCCCCCATCCTCTCCAGCAGACATGAGATAACTCTGGGGTCCTAAATAAGCCACAGTGACTTAGGGAGAGAGCGAGTGAGTTATTAATCTTATGCAAATGCCTGTTTAATTTTCAGGATCTTGGCACCATTGTAAGCGCTGAAAGTCACGGACTATAAAGGAAAAAGGTAATTTCCTGTTTGTTTAATTGATCTTCTGTAGCTTCTCTCCTGGCTGGTAAAGCCAGGTAATGGAATTTGCAATGTAAAGTCATTATTAGAAGTGCCAGTATGACATTTGATTAATCCAGGCTATTTAGGCTTAATAATACACACTTGACTTACGTTCTGGGAGCAAAACTGCCTGCTACTTCCCCTCCTGCTTTTCAAATATATTTATAAATACCCTTAGCATGGTGATACATGAACCCATTTCTTCAGGCATTGTTATCAGGAAGTGATAATTCCCCCAAAGTGTGCTTCATCAGCAATGGGATGCTCGCTCTCGGATTTGCACCCACGGGCAACTTCTGATCCAAGAATTCCTTCAGGGGACCGGTGCCTCCCTCAGTTCCCAGGTCAGCTCTGGCCCCCTCCGGAGTGGCAGATTCCCAGGGAGAACCCAGGCAGGAGCTGGAGATGCCTCAGGAGCTGACACTGCTCTCCCTCAGCAGCAGCTCCATTTTCTGACGTGCCAGGGCTCGGATCCAGAGGGAAAGAACAGCACTTGTGAGTGTCAGGGAAAAGAGAGGCCATCCCTCACCTCCCTGCCCTGGAGTGTCACAGCCACAGCCACGGCCATGGCCAGCTCCAGCTCCGGGAGAGGTTTTGTCTCCACCCACATTCCCCTTTTCTATCACCTGCAGCATCTTTTATCTACCCCTGGCCCACTAAAAATTCCTGTATGTTATCCCTGGCATTGCTTTAACTCAGCAATGGGACAAGACATTTTTTCTTACAAAGGGGAAAACCCTTTTGGACCGAAAACAACATTTTTCAAGTAAGGTGCAAGCACTGCCAGAGATGCACAGGGGCTGTGGAAGATCCAGGTTACTTGATGGAAGTATTTCCTGGAATCATGCTACAGGAATATTTCTGTTTCCAGTTTAATTTCATTTCACGATGATTGCTTTAAATTCTATTCCCATCCCAGTAATATTTACTGCAATCGTATCCATTTAATTTGATCATTCATGTGGCCAAAACAGCCCGTGCACTGCTTCGTGTTACCATTGGTTACACCTTACTAAACCAAATAGAAACAATTATTGTAAACACCCCGGAACGGGTGCACAATGGACTGCAAAGTGTGAGGAAAATGCTTTTAAATTGTATTATTTTCAGGGAAGAAAATCCCTGTGTTTTGTTTGTACTTGCTCTGTGCTTCATAGCCTGGCTTTGGTCTGTGGAGCCAGAACTGTGAGGGATAAGGAATGCTAGTAAGCCTTAAAAAAAACATCGTGTTATTCCATAGTAGGCTTCAAAAGGAGATTATTTCTATAGGTTGTACTTTAATGCCTCTAAATGTTTCTCTTCCTGAAGGGAGCCCACAAGAGAGCTGGAGAGGGACTGGGGACAAGGCATGGAGGGACAGGACACAGGGAATGGCTTCCCACTGCCAGAGGGCAGGGCTGGATGGGATACTGGGAAGGAATTGTTCCCTGGGAGGGAGGGGAGGGGCTGGGATGGAATTCCCAGAGCAGCTGTGGCTGCCCCTGGATCCCTAGCAGTGCCCAAGGCCAGGCTGGACGGGGCTTGGAGCAGCCTGGGACAGTGGGAGGTGTCCCTGCCCATGGCAGGGGTGGCACTGGATGGGTTTTAAATCCCTTCCAACCCAAACCATCCTGGGAGTTTTTCAAGGCTGGGACTGCCTGCAGAGAACACCCAAACAAAACAAACGCTGGCAGAGCAGATGTGAAAACAAACACCTTTTAACCAAACAAACAGAAACTGGCCTGGAGCAATTTCAAGCACTTTTTGCACAAAGTCAGGGATTGCTGGAAGCCCTGGATCTGACCGAGAGGCCAGCAGGGGTTGTTTGCCTTTTACCAGGAGGTGCACAAGAACCAAGCGCAGCTGTCAGGGATGCTGCGGGGTGGGATGGGGGTACCAACACCACTGGCTTTTCCCAAATCTTTCTCCATGGATCAATGTCATCCTCCCTTCTGTCCCTCCTGGCAAGCCTGGCTTTGGTCTGTACCTCTCACAGCACGAGCCCCAGTTCTGCTCTGTGCAGGCAGAGCCAGATGGGGACTGGGCAGGGAGCAGCCTGATTTACCTCGGAGTGCCACTGAGCTTCCACAGCTGCTCCCGAAAGGGAATGTTCCTTTGGAACCAACAGCAGCCTCTATATAAAGTGGCAAAGTTGCAGCAGACTGGTGTCTGTGGGGAAATTTATTTTCTGATTGGACTGGGCTCCCGTGAGCGAGGGAAATGAAATCTTTGGATGCTCCGTCCCCTAGGAAGTGTAACCCCCTGGTGGGAGAGCTCCCCAGGAGCACAGCACACTGTCCCCATCCCAAAAAGTGTGCAGCTGCCAAGGTGCCCAAGAGGAGGAAAAATCCATCTTCTGTTGTGCTCTCTGATTAAGCCTTTCTCATCCATCCCCCGCAGGGGGATGGATGAGAAAGGCTTGATCAGAGAGCACAACAAAGGCTGCGAGAGCACAAGGATTCTCCCTCCAAACCCAGTTTGGGTGGCGAGGACGGGTGTGGTACAAAGGGAGGGAGAGGCCGAGGGACACAACCAGCACAGGAGATGTGGCTGTGAAGGAATAAACCGAAGGCAGTTCTGGAGCAGCCTCACAGATTAAAAACGGAGTTCTCAGAGGGCAGCAGGGGGAAATATCCTCTCTTCCACTCCCCGCTCCTCCCCTTCCTAAGAAAATGCGGGTTCAGGCGGGGTGGGGGAGCAGGGACAGGAGCAGGAGCAGGGAGCACTCAGGATTGCTGGGCACTGCTGGGGAAGGGGAGCTGTGCTGCTGCGGGCTCATCCAGCGGGAAAGGACAGGCAGCGATTTCCAGGCGTTTGCTCCCCTTTGGTGGCTGTTTAAAAACTGTTTGTGTAGCTCTGGGGGTACTTTATTACCCAGGGAATAGGTGTACGTGACAAGCCCAAAATGTGAGTTGCCACGTGAAATACCTGCTGGCAGGTGGAGGCCGGGCCCTGCTCGGATGCCTCCGCCCGTCTCTGCGCACGAGTTTTCTGCTTTCCCCTTCGTTTATCATCCCCTGTCCTGCCTGATGCATTCCCCGGCCTGCAAATGCAACTTTCGCTCTGCACTTAGCGGCGCTGAGGAGCTCAATCAATTGCCTTCCAGCCATGCTGCATTTTCTCCCTGCAGTGCCTCCTGTTTGCACGCAGGAATAGTTGCTATTCACTCCGGCTGGCACTTGAAAGCCCACAGAAGGTGAACCTCCGCCCTGCCTCACGTTGGGAGCTGCGCAAACAGAGCAGAACAGAGCAATCTCCTCTTTCCACACCCTAAATTCTGCACTGCAAAGTGCTGTGCTCACAACATTCTCTTAAAATTCATTTTACCAGCTTAACGGTGCTTGTTAGGTAAACGCTGTGCTCAACCTCTGAGCACATTTCGGTTCTCTGAAATGGCTCTCGGTTTCCCTGTGCCTCACTGCTCCAATGGAAATTGGGATGCTCGACTTTTTAAAGATTTTTCTTGGGAACTGAGGTATTTAATCTTATCCTAATAAAGTAAATATTGGTTAATCGAAGCTTAAGCTAGCAAAAAGATTAGAGACATTTAATTAGTCAAAATTATAGCTCACACTGTAATGTAGTAAATTAGATTAGACAGGCTTTGCACTTCAGAATTACATTAATGACTGCATGCGTTTTCCTAATATTATAATCTTTAATCTTAGATCCCTGAAGATACTAATAATTCTCTAACCCATCACTGACTTTAACAGCACTATTTAAAATCAGCTTTAAGTTACAGGAAGCAATTATGCACCGGAAAAAGGCAAAAATATGCACCAGAAAGAGACAAGATCGTTCGGAATGCGAGTCAGGGATCTTCACCTTCCTGGCTGGAATTTAGGGAGAGAAGTCCCTGTTCCCAGTGCCCTCATCTCCCTCCCTGCACAGGGACACACCCACCTCTGAGGAACAAGAGTCTGCTGGAAGGAGATCTTCTTTTCAGAGCTCCACAGAATTATCCAGGCTGGAAAAGCCCTCCAAGGTCACTGAGCCCAATCTGTGCCTGATCCGCACCTTGTCCCCAGCCCAGAGCTCTGAGTGCCACATCCAGGCCTTCCTTGGACATCTCCAGGGGTGGGAACTCCAAACCTCCCTGGGCAGCCCCTGCCAGTCCCTGAGCACCCTTTCCATGGGGAAATCCCTCCTGATGTCCAAGCTGAGCCTGCCCTGGCCCAGCTGGAGGCTGTGTCCTTGTCCTGCCATCGTTTCATCCCAGATGTCCCTGGATGGGACACTGCAGTGACAGGACCAGCGGCTCGTTCTGGCTCCCAGGAGCCCATGGGCACAGATTCCCATTATATTTTCTATATGTAACAGATCATTAAACCCATGGAATCCAGCACACGTGCAGGTCTCCAGAAGGCGACCTGGGCAGAGGAGCAAAACCCCCGGGACGTTGGATTGGGATCAGGAGCCTCTGGTTCAGTGGCTCAAGCCCAGCCCGTGCTGAGTGAACTTAAAAGCCTGACAGCAAAAGCTGCCCCGATGTCTGATCTCACTTCAGAGGTGCAATCTGTAAGGGTTTTTTCCCTTCTGGTTTCCCAAAGGGCGTTACCTCATCTTTCACCCGAACCCATTTTGTGCAGCTCCAGTGTCCCTGCCACTGCCCACACTGCCCAGTCTGGGCACTGAGAGAATGGTGTGGCACTGGGAGAGCTCAGCAGGGCTGGGGGACACTCTGTGTTCGAGCAGTGGGGGAAAGAAGAGGAAAAATCTCTTTCTCTAAAAGCAAAACGAAAACATGAGAGGATCGGAACGTGAGGAGCAAAGTGAAGACGTTCATGTTTCAGCCCTGCTGATTTGGACACTTCCATCCCTCACGTAAATCAGAATTCCTCCTGTCCATGGAAGGCACAAAGGACAGGCAGTAAGTACTGGGAGCTGACAGTGTTCGTACTTAGGAAGTTTCTCCTCTTTCAGGGACATTTTCTTAATTATACTAATTTGTCAAATGTATCTTCAGTTTTACAAGAAGTTTCCTTCTCATGCATTTGTTAAAAGAAAGATAATTGCATCTGGAAAGCAGCAAAATGAAAAGAACTTTAATTATGCATTATAATAACAAATGTGTTCTAGTTCAGGTGAGCCAGACCAATTATATGTGATTAGTGAATGGAAACAATCGATGTTTTTGCATTTTCATTTGGGTCTGCTGACCTTTCCTGGTGAATGAGCTACAATCTGTCTTCCATCGCTGCTCAACACAGAGCAAATATTTTAATTTATAGAGCCATTTGCAGAAATTATTGCAGTCTGATCAGAGACAAGTTTTACTGAACTTGATCGCTACTCCATTCTCACAGAGGAGAAAAATGATCCTTTGCAGCTCTTTTGTTGAAAAGGACACACAAGGAGACGAGGCTTTGGATTTCCTCTGGTAATGTTGACATAATGTAAGAAAAAGTAATTAAAGCTCTTATTAAAAATTAAGCTGCCTTTAATATATCCTTCATTTTCCTCTGTGATGTGTGATTTCTGGTGTTTACTTTTGCTGGTTTTACTTCTGAGTCTCTCCTAATCAGGTGCCGGAACCTTTTGGGACACTTCAAAATGCCTTCTTTAGCAGAGACATGGAAAAAATGTCCCATGCAAATGTGGATCGCCAGCAGCTCCAGTAACTCCTTATTTTACCAAACCTCAGCTTAGTGGGAGGGTTGCTGAGAAAATCAGTTTCAAGTGGGCCGTAAAAACAGATCAAAGCCTTGCAATTACGGTGTCCCACTTTCTTCAGCTCATACTTTCCTTCTGAATGCTTTGTCCCCCCTCAGGAGCTCAGCCAGCGCTGCTGGGTCCTGCCCAGATGTTCTGCAGTTAATGCAATATTCCACGAGCCCATTCCTGCCAGACTGTGCCTCTGGAGAAACCTGTGCAGCCCCCCTCGATCCCAGCGGGGCTGTACATCCCTGGCTGCACCCCGAGGGCAGCAGGGCTGCACAGAGGGACTGAGGGCAGAATTTGGCTGCTTGTAACGATGATGAGTGACAGGAGAGAAAGCCCCTGGAGCCTCAGAATCCACGGAGAGCTTGGGACAGGAAAAGGCTGCTTTATTCCAGGTAAATCGGATACACAACTCGGGGGGCACAGTGAGTGGGGATCCCTGCCATGACTTCATCCCACCTTCATGGTGAATCTGGTTACAGCAGCAGAGAGTTGGTGACACTTCCATTCTCAATGAAATTAGCTGCAATAATCTTCACTGAGGAGATAAACACACTGGCAGGGTACCTTGTGGGTCAGACTCACAGAAAGGATGTGCATGGAGCCAGAGCACTAAAAGATCGCGTGGGAGGGATGATGCACCTAAAACCTCGACCATTCTTTTCCACGAGTTTCAGGGGATCAAAGATTACCCTCCACAGCGTTCTGTGACAGCAAACAAGCTGGAGAAGGAGGGGATGAATGGAAGAAAAATCGTGTAGGTTTTCCTGGCCTTTTTGTCTTACGATCCTCGAGGATGTGTGCATAGAAAAGCCCCTTTTCATTCCAGTGTTAGAACACTAAGCACTACCTTCCCAATTGCAACTGATACAGTTATTTCCCCCATAATCAGCCAGCCTGCATTTTATCCTGTGCAGCTGGGGAGATAATGATTAATATTTCCGTGCTGGGAACTTTGGGATTGAACAGAGATTAGGGGGTAGCTGTCCCCATGCATGTTGTGCAATCACTGGCAGCTAGAATTAATCAAAGGTAAATTTTCTTCCCAATTCCGCAGCACAGGGTGAGGATTCCTGTTAGTTCTGCACACAGGGAAGCACGGCGGGATCCAAGGAGGATGTGGAGCATATGGCAGATGAATAGGAAGGGAAGGGAAGCAGATTTGCATAAGGGATGTTTTTGGATGTCAGGAGGAATTTCTTCATCAAAAGGGTGGTTAAACCTCACCTTGTTCCTTTTGAAAGACAGATGTATTTGCCAGAAAATTAATATTCCCACCTTTACCTGGGAATTCCTTCAAGTAGCTCTTACCTATCCATGCTCCTCGTGTCCATGGGAATTCAGCTGCAGGGGTGGAAGGCAGGTGATGCACCTGCACCACAGGGGCTGCCTTGGAGACAGACTGAAATCCTCTCCCCAGTGGGACAGATTTAAGGGTTTGAGGGTACCAAACAAATCCAGCAATGAGGGTTCCTGCCCCAGAACTGGGATCCCAGGTGTGGAATCTCCCTTGGCTGCATCCACACCTATGAGAACCAGAGCAGGTCCAGCCCTGGGGTCTCTCCTTGCTGTTGCCCCACTCCTGCTCCTCCTTCCCGCAGCCTCAGGTGAGATGAACCTTTCCTCAGCGGGGAAGCAGGCACCAGTGCCCATTTCCTGCCCTGCCTTCAGCTGCCCGCTGGTGCCAATCACGACACATGGCAGCTACCCCAGCTCCAGCTCCCGGAGCTGTAGAGCTCCCAAGAATTACAGAGCGAGAAACGCTCCCTGCACGTGGCCAGCAGCAGCAATTCAATTCCAAATTATCCTGCCTGATATATCATACAAGAAGTTAGCTATTATCTAGCTGTGCACCAGCAGCGATTATTTATTCATTCGGAAATGCATCTCTTATGAGACTGAGGGGTAGTGCTTTTCTCTGAGCCTGGCCTGCACAAAACCCACAATTTATGCTTTCCAGAGAAAGCCTCTGCTGAATATCCCCTTAATCTGGTTAAGATTTATCACCTGAGAAGCGTGAGTCTTGTCTGCTTGTGAAGAGAAAACTAAAAATCAGATGAGGAACAGTGCAGCAAAAGTTTAGTGTGTGTTAGTGTTTCACTCGTAAATTGAGGTATTTTTCTGTTTTACTCTCTCAGCTGTTTCAGGCTCTGCTGTGCTGCAGTCTGACATGGTGGATAATTCATCAGCCTGCGTGTCTTTTATTATTATTACCGTTACAAAAAAACCTTGAGTTTAGGAGAAACAAAGCAATAATTTTGCAATAATGTCACAACACACTGGGTAAGAACATAATAAACCCTGTTATTATGATGCTGGAATAGCAAGGAATCACTGAGCACGGTACACAAGAGCATTCATCCAGAATGCTTAAAAACACCCGTAGATCACATGAAGTTTCAAACTCAAAGAGACTCACAAAGAGCACTCAGCTGCATCTTTTGGGACAAAACCTGGACCCGTTCCCACTGCAGCTCTGGGTCCTGCCAACACACAACCACTGTGGGGGATCACAGAGTCATGGAATGGTTTGGATGGGCGGGACCTTAAAATCATCCATCCCTCCCCCTGCCATGGGCAGGGACACTTTCCACTGTCCCAGGGTGCTCCAAGCCCCGTCCAGCCTGGCCTTGGACACTGCCAGGGATCCAGGGGCAGCCACAGCTTCTCTGGGCACCCTGTGCCAGGGCCTCCCCACCCTCACAGGGAAGGATTCTTCCCAACATCCCATCTAACCCCTCCCTCGGTCAGACTGAATCCATTCCCCTTGTCCTGTCCCTCCAGGTTGTTGTAAATAGTCCCTCTCCCTCCTTCTTGTGGATCCCTGCTGAAGTGCAAAGGGGCACAGCCCCACGAGCTGTCAGTGCAGGGGTTGATTTAACTGTGCTGACAGTCTGATGGCCCCAATTTTGTAACATAAGCACGCTCAGGTGACAGAATTTCAGCCCCGGAGTCTCTGCTTTGCTGCAGGGCACAGCCACTGCACGTCCCCGCTGTGGCACCCCTGGGATTGCAGGAGAGTGGGGAGCCAGAACTTGCAGGCTTGGGCTGAAAGGGCATTTAGGAGTTTATGACAAGTTTTTGGACTTGACCTTAGGAAGCATTTTTTTACCAAGAAGGTGCTTAAACGCTGGCACAGGCCCGGGCACTGGCACAGCTTTCCGAGGGAGGTGGTCGATGCCCAAGCCTGGGGCTACCATGCCAAAGACACCTGGATCTTGGCTGGAGGTGGGGTTTGTGAGCAGAAACTCTCCAGCAGAGCAGTTTTTGGGGCTCAAACTTCCCAGAAACGGAGCCCAGAACTCCTCTGTCCTTCCTCTGCACTCCGGCAGTGCTGCGAATGGCACTTCCCTCCCAAACGCCGAGCCTGCCACCCAAGCAGAGCCACAAGGAGCTGATGCAGACGAATTTCCCGAGCACAAGGGCCTCTCCAGCACGGAGAGGAAGCTCTCCAGAGAGCTGCCAGGCTGAGTTATGCAGTGACACTTCACTCCCACACCATCAGAGCTCTCACAGCCGGGGTGGATTGGCCTCGCGCACCGACGGCCGGGACGGGGCAGGCCGGGGACCTTGGCACGGGGAGGAGGCACAACATGAACAAGTGCACATTTGGGGCAACCTCATTAGCGACTGCTCCTCGAGCTTCTGATGGGGCGTGAAATGCCATCAGAAAGCTTCCTGCTTTCATCAAAATATTCCCTATCTGGCCAGTAATTCAGAAGTTGGCACCGGGGCCTGATGCAAACTGTCAGCTTGCATATGGCCTGGCAGGAGTGGGAAAACACGTGGGGAATTGTGAATATACTGCCTTCCAGAGCAATGTTTTCTGAGTATGCTGCCTTCCAGAACAATGTTTTCTGAATATACTGCCTTCCAGAGCAATGTTTTCTGAGTATGCTGCCTTCCAGAGCAATGTTTTCTGAGTATGCTGCCTTCCAGAACAATGTTTTCTGAATATACTGCCTTCCAGAGCAATGTTTTCTGAGTATGCTGCCTTCCAGAGCAATGTTTTCCAACAGCCCTGCCACACACTCAGGACCAGCACTCCGAGGCCATCGCGCAATAGAGAAGGATCTCATCCGTGCAGGAAATTAATCAGCACAGAAATGCTGCGTGTCAGCAGTGCCATTATGAGCCTCCAACACAGGGCATTGTTCTTCACCAGAGAACAGGCACTGGAAAAGAATCTGCCCATTTCTTTTGCCTCAGGATGCTCCACGTCCCAGCCCATCTCCACACGCCAGAGAGGATCCAAAACACGTATCAGACACGCTGGCACAGACACCTGAATGAGACATTAAGTCAGGATTAACAATCAATTTTCTTCTATCAATACAGAGAAAAGTGGAGCTCTCTGACAAGCTGGATAAAGAAACACAAAGGTTTAAGAAGAACTTCCTACACCGAGGCGAAAAAAGCAGCCTCTGTATTAGGATATCAATCCATCATTATTTAAGTATGTCATTAATTAGCTCAGCCTGGACTCTGGCCTTTACCCCTCCTATTCATTCCAAGATTGTGAGGAAAAAACAACTGATTTTGAACACAGGATTTATATTCGGAGTATATTCTGCCCATAGGGACTTTCATGGGCACCAGAAAAGGATGCAAAGAGGGATTATCAGTGTCCATCTCTCTGAGAATCATCCACGGAAACCCAGTGCTGATCCCACAGCAAGAGTCTGGATCCGAACCTAAATCCCTCTGAAGTTTGTCGCCTAACTAGGTCAGACTTAGCCCCAGAACAAAAATCATATTACTTTTAAGTGTTCAAAAACTATAGCGAAGTTAAGAGGCACAAAGATTTTTGTGGCCTGTTAGCTCAGCCTGTAACTCCCAGGAAACGCTCCATCGTCTCATGGTTTGCATCTACCCGAAGCATTCCCTGAGTCCTGACTTTTACATTTCAATTCCATTCAGGTTGGAAGTGGCACAGGATTAGCTCAGCTCATCAGGAACATCAGTTCAGGGTAGTTCACAAATAATTACATTTTAATGAATTCTCATCATTTGCAAACTGATTTTTATTTCGTCCTTTTATTAAGTAGGATGCAAATTCATGGATTTATTAGCACAAAGAAATTCCTTATCTTGCCACAAGAGCAAATAACCCATTTTTGGGGTTAAATTTGTGGGTTTAGGGGGGTCAAAAGAATTTTTGAGTACAGACAGATCTAATACTTGTACTTTTCAACTTCCCAGTTTTACAGTTAACACAAGATGAGAAAAAATACACCACATCGAGATGTCTGTGATAAGAGCACAAGGAAGAGATTGAATTTGGGGGTTATTCATTTTTTTCATGTTCCTCAGAAAGGGGAATACAATCAGCTCAGAAGAACGTGGGAGAAATACAATCTTTGGATCGCTGTTTTCATTTTCCTCTAAAGATTTAGGGAGGGGGTTCCCTGGAATTTTGTATTTCTGCTGCAGACTCCACAAAGCCAGACCAGAACGGCCAAGTGACAGCAGGATTGGCAGAGGCAGAAACAGGATCACATCAAAGGAGTGCAGAATTCACAGCCTGCACTTTAGATGTGCAATTAAGGTGCTTCAATCCTCAGTCTGATAAAAGTCAAATGGCAAACAGGGCACTGCCTTAGGGAGAAACATCTCCAGTGTCAATGTGTCCCTTGACTTCCTAAACTGGGCACCAAAGCTGGTTCCCAAAGTGCACTCCTGTGGATATTCCAGCTCCCCAAGGCAGAAATCATGGCAAAATACTCCATGCTAACCTGCACCATGTGAAAGGGAAGCTGAAGAAGTGAGTGACACCTACTAAAGGATCACATTTGCAGTTGTGCCAGGTCGAGCTGGTCAGAACTGTCCCGTGGCAGATTTTTTCCAGTGAGATGCAGCACTGTCCTCAAATCCCAGCTTGGCACTGGATCATCATAAAATCACAGAATATCCTGAGCTGGAAGGGCCCCACGAGGATCCTTGATCCAACTCCTGGCCCTGCACAGACACCCCAGCAAGCCCACCCTGTGCATCGCTGGGAGCGGTGTCCGCACAGATTTTCCCTGAATTAATGATATTCCAACTCTGGGAAGAAAACAAAGAGATGCTTTATTTGTCTTCAGGTACATTAGCACACTGATTTTTGTGTCTTTGCAAGCATGTACAGCAGTACTGAAGAAAAGCCTGATTTCTCAGAGGGGATCTTTCCCACGTTACATATTCATTTATACAATTATTTTCTGGATTCAGGTTTTCTTCCCAGCTGTTCACCAGCTGCAAACCCACGACTACAAAATGAGAGGTATTTCCTAGTAAAAGATGTTTTCTGCTGCATGATAGAAAATCTCCTTGGAGAAATGCTCTGCTCCACCATGAGAGGGGCATGAGCCTGGTGAGCCTCGTGTTTGGGCCCCAGCTCTGCTCCCCTCTGTGTCCCTGCTCTGTGGGGCCACTGGGACTGAGGACAATCGGATCTGGCTCTGCAGAGGTGGCCATGCAGGGCAGGGGAAGGACATTTATTACCTCAAGCACTCAGTGCCGTGCTCTGGACTCTGTTCAGTGGCACTTGGGAGGCCGCAAGCTGAGCAGGGAGGGGTGGATCTGTAGCAGGGATTATACAGGAGGAAGCAAAATCTATCAAAACCAGGAAAACAATCCCATGGATCCAACACCAAAGAAGAGCCAGTGGAGTGCCAGAGCCGTGATGGGCAAGGCGGGAGAAACCAAAGCCAGGAGGGGGAAAACACAGAAGAGAAGCTGGGGGAGGAGATGAATTCTTGCTCTAGGCAGCACATCCAGTTCTCACACAAAGGACGGTGCTACAGAGGTCAGGGAGCGCTGTCTGAAAGGCAGGTGGGTGCAATGAAATAACACTAAAAAGCTCCTGACTATCCCAGATGAAAATTAATTCTTTAAAATAGATGGCCCCTTTGGGCACAGGACATGTCAATGATGCCATTACCCTGTGCCTGGTTAAGAAAGCTGCCAGTTTTACAGGAATTTGTGCCTGAGGGAAAGGAAACACCAGGAAGACGTGGCCAGAGTTACTCTATGGTTCTCCAAGATGAAGTCTGAGCTCTGCCCAATCCCCACCTTGTCCCCAGCCCAGAGCGCTGAGTGCCACGTCCAGCCCTTCCTTGGACACCTCCAGGGATGGGGACTCCACACCTCGCTGGGCAGCCTTTCCACAAGAAAATTCTTCCTCAAAATTATTAAAATTGAAATTATTCCACGAGATTCCTCCACTGCTTTGCTTAGACAGCACTTCCAAGGGACTCACTTCTTCCCACCTCCCCGAGGACGGGCAGAGGAACCCCAGGAGCAGCCAACATCCCTGCAGGATCCAGGACATCTGAGAGCTCACAGTTTATCTCTCCCGCATGTGAACAGCTCTGCAAACCCACCATGTGACCAGACTCCCTTTCCTCTGGCATTCAGCACACCCAAAAACAGAAGCAAAAACATCCTTGTGCCAGAGGCTGATTTTTCTTCCCTTGCTGAGTCCACCCTGGGGTTTGCTTGGAGTCAAGTGCCCGATTCGCTGCGTGTCTGAGAAGAAGCTGCACCCCTTCTGAAAAAGCAACTGTGTGTATCCACAAGGCAACAAGGAAAACCAAATAAACACAGGAAAGAGCAAACAGCTGAATTTTTGCTTGAGCAGCACATCTGCTTAGAGATATCTGTACTGGAATCAAAGCACAAAATGCAATTTGAAGTAATTTTTCAGTGTTCGAGCTATTAAGTGAAACCCATATTTACAACAAAAACATCTTCAGAGAATGAAGTTTTATTTGCCACTTAAAGTAACTCTCAGCCTGGACAGGCGCTGGTGGCACTGTTCATATTTCTTAGGAGAGCAGCAGAAAAAATCACTGCAATTCCCCACGGACAACCTGCAGTTACCAGTTTTCCACCAGGGTTGCACACCACTGATCTTGACAAATTAGTCCTGTCAAAGTGGCTTCTTTTTTCCCCCCAGACTTCCTTTGTGGTCAGTTTAGCTCCTGAGGCTGATCCAGCCTCTAGGAAGTGCCTCACTGGATCAAAGTTATCCCCATCAGATCAACCTGCAATTTATCCTTCAATTTTCTTTGACTAAGGAATCAGGAAATAGGAGACACTGGGTTAAATGGAAAACAAACCATCAAATTCATGATTTATTCACATGTGAATCAAGCATAACAAACTCTGCTTTTAGCAGATGAACATCCCCACAGCAGAATACACTCATCTATAAAAAAATAAATGTTTGAATACGAGGACAGCAGACTTATGTTCATCTCTAAGCACACACACAAGAAGGAACAACCCAGGAGGGGGAATTGTAACCACATTTAAGAGAATCCCAGCTTATGGATGGGTATTGACTGATGCCACTTTTCAGGACAAGCCCCGTGTCCCACTGTTCTCATAATCCTGGCACAAATTCGTGGCTCCTGGAGGGACTTCTCAGAAACAGAGAGCTGCAAGTGGGACACGGGCAGAGTTTGGGGTGGGATTCCCTTCCTCCTCACTCCAGTCCCACAGGTGGGAGCACAGTGACCAGGCGACCTGCCACACTCTGCCCTCTGCTCCACAGACATTTATTTTTGAAAAAGTTTAAAAATTTAAATTTAAAAAGTGATATTTCAGTGCTTGAAACTGCATCAGGCCAGCTGGTGCTGAGCCGTGCAGTGCAGGGTTCAGGGGAAGGATGGATATTCTCCAGAGGCTCACTAAGTATTTTATTTGCCTGTTTGGGTTTTTATTCATTTATTTAGCCAGTATTTTTTCCCCTCTGTATAGACAGGCTTTGGGGGAAATGTATTTGCACATTGCAAAAGCACTGATCGTGATTTCCTGTCTGAAGTGTCTCATCCCAGAGTTTCCCCACGTTGCTCTCCTTTGTACAACAAACAACTCCAGCACTTTTCCCAAACCTGAGTGACTGACACCTCCAAAAACCCACAAAACAGAGTAAAAACAAAGCTTAGAAGGAAAAAAAAAAAAATAAGGCAGCCAAAACCAGCTTTATAGCTCATAGGACTGGGATAGATAAATTGGGGTTTAATCTTCTAGGCATGAATAAAACTTCCATTTCTTCGGTTTCTGTGTGGCTGAACCACAGGGAGCAGCAAACGGCTTCCTGGGAAAAACTTCTGGGGAAAAACCACCCCACTATTAACATTTCACTGCATTTTCAACAGAGGAAAGTTCCCAGCTCCTTCCTGCACTTATTTTAGGAAATATACAAAGCAAAGAGGAACAAAGTGTCCAAACCAGCATCTTACACTGTGACAAGGGAAAAAAGAAAAGGGCAAAGGAGGATCTATTTTAGAATGCCCTAAACCTGACCCTCTCTGGAAAGCCCCATTAGCCAGAGGCATGAAGGATGGCAAACAGCCTGGTCTGTGTTCTCCCTTCTCTGAGTGCTCCCTGTAGGAACAGCCTGCAGGAGACATTGTTGGGAAGCTCAAAAATCCACCCTGCTGCAGCTGCCCTGACGCGGGGCTAGCTCCCAAACAGGGCACGAGAAATCTCCTGAATTTACCCTAAAGGAAGGAAAGCGGGATTGGATGCGGAACCTGCTCCCTGCCCCACTGTCCTCGAGCCTACCAGCTGAGCCAGGGAATCAAAAATGAAAATACTCAGTGTGTCTTCTGTCTCTTTGAGCCCTCGTGTAGCTCCGCCTAAGCGGGACAGAAACTTGTAAGAAATCAGAATGAACTATTGGACAAATGAACTGCTGGGCCTGGGCAGTGAAGGGTTATTTCTGTGTCCAGTGAAGGGTTATTTCTGTGCCCAGTGAACAGTTATTTCTGTGTTCAGTAAAGGGTTATTTCTGTGTCCAGTAAAGGGTCATTTCTATTTCCAAAAAAGGGTTATTTCTGTGTCCAGTGAAGGGTTATTTCTGTGTCCAGTGAAGGGTTATTTCTATTTGAAGTAAAGGGTTACTTCTATTTCCAATAAAGGGTTATTTCTGTGTCCACTGAAGGGTTATTTCTGTGCCCAGTAAAGAGTTATTTCTGTGTCCAGTGAAGGGTTATTTCTGTGTCCAGTGAAGGGTTATTTCTATTTCCAATAAAGGGTTATTTCTATTCCCAGTGAAGGGTTATTTCTGTGTCCAACAAAGGCTAATTTCTGTTTGCAATAGGTACAAATGAAGCACCTCCCCAGAGTTTCCTCTCTAACTGCTCTGTGCTGGCATAGCTCAAGGCCACCCAGTGCTACAAGCATCTCCATTTCTATTGATTTGCAACCTTTAGACCACTAAGGGATAGAAACCCGATGCTCTTGGATTTCTCTGCAGTTTTGAGTCACATTTCACCTTTGCTTCTTTGGGGAACGTGTGCTTGGCCAGCACCTGGCTCAGCAGACATCCTGTCAGGGCTTGCCCACACAGGTGTTAAGCATCTTTATCAGCATCCCGAGGGAGGGAATAAAAGCAGGGACTGGAGTGGAGCCAGGGCAGCACTCCTGTGGCACAGCGCGGCAGCCCAGGCTGTTCTGCAGTGATTTACTGACACTCCTCTGGTCTGAGCTCCGTGTGACATCTCAGTGAGTGTGTCCTCACAGCCCTCTGGCACAGGGGCATCTGGAATATTTCCTACTTCTCAGAGGGCAGAAAACCAGAGTTTTCAGAGAAGGGGAAAGCAGGGGAAGTAAAGGTGATTTTACCACACATGGTTTAGTGCTGGGGCTGGGCAGTGCTGGGTTAGGGGTTGAACCCAATTCTTTGAGAGGCCTTTTCCAAAGTGAATGGTCCTGTGGTTCCTTGGCACACAGAAGGGAGCCCTGGCCCCTCACTGGGGCTGCAGAATCCAGTTTAAAATACCTAATCCTTTGGGAGAAGGTGCGTAATAGACTGTGGGGATCTCAGGAGTCCTTCAGTGTAAATTCCTCCTGTTATTACCCCTCTTCCCAAAAAAAACCCCACAACAACAAATCCAAATATTGCTTCCTGACGTGGCTTTCAGGATTTAAAGAACTGCTCTTCTTTTTATGTACAAAATGGATCCTCAGCAGCTCTGCAGTGGCCAGAATTCCTGCATGGGAATTAAAAGCAGTGGGATTGGTAAATATTCATATAGCTGGATAGGGCTGGGCGAGCACAAAGTCCCTGTGTCCATTTTATGTGGGTGCATAAATCCCTCTTACAGCGAGCAGGAGTCCAACTTTTCTTTCTCATAAAGTGACCAACGCCCTTCAGAACAGGAAAATGGAGAGAGCTCCTGAAAGCAGAGTGTTGAATGAAAGGCAGGAGGTTGTTTTCGAGGGGAAACCTTGCCTGGCAGGTGGGACAGCCCCCTTGGAGAAGAGGGAACTTTGTGTGGGATGCAAGGCCTGCTGTTGTCCCCGATGTCCTGATTGACGTGTGGAAAAGCAGCACTTCCTTCACCTTGGTGGGTGACCCCTGAGTGCCGTGTCCAAAAATCTAGAAAGCCACAGGAGAGACCTCACCTCAGCAGGGCACTCAGGAAAAGGGGATTTTTTTGGGAGATCAGGAGATGCTGCTCCTCTCGGGGCATCCTTTCCTGGCAAAGGGAAGGGAGAGAGCACAACCAAAAGCAAGGATGCACACCCCGAGCTGTGAAATTCCTGCTGCTGTTTGTTGTTTAACCTTGGAATCTTCGCCTCTCAGGACCAAAAAATTCCCATTAGGATGCCTCCAGGAGGAAAAGCAACTGCCTTCTGTTCTCTTAGCTGGTTCTTTCCTTTCCCCTCAGCAGAGAAGCATCTTGCTTAACCACAGCTAAAATTTGGGCCTGAGTTAGTACTGAGGGGAATGGAGGCTCCCAGCCCTTGGGGATGGAGCAGCCAACAGATGGAATGGAGCAGAGGAAATGGGATGCAGATACAGAAAACAGCAAGAGGGATACAGGCAGAAGATTATCCTCTCCAGTTGATCCTTTTCATTTGTGTGGATACAGGCACATGCTCGGAGAAATGGGAAAGCCCCAAATTTGAGAGGGATAAGAGAAAACGCAGTTTGATACAAGGGATAATTAACTTGGGGAATGCATGGCTGCAAGGTGGTTCTGAGAGCAGAAGATTCAGTGGGATTCAGGAAAAGAAGAGACTCGAGGAGGGTGAGAACGGCTCCGATCCCATCAGGTGAGATTAAATGCAGAATTCGTGCTCGTTGGTAATGGGCGAAACACCAGAGGGTGAGGAGCTGGGAATGAGCTTTCTTGAGGGATGTCTTTCCATAATACCCCATTACAGGGTTTCTAATTTCATCCTTTCAAACCTCTAACACTGAACACTGTTTGACATTGAAAACTGAAATGAAAAAGCTCCAGAGGATGCTCATATTGTAATTCCTCTGATTTATGTAACCATTTCTGGGAAGTGCCTGTTCTCTGAAAACAAACTGCCTCAGCGTGGAGGTAAAACTGCCTTTCAGTATTTACCTGGGTAAAATGAACCTTCTGTTTCTGAGCCGCTGGCAGCAGTGAGTCTGATCCGTGCCCTGGGGCCCACCTGCAGCCCCTTGGCCAGGGTCTGTGACCTCTTCTCCCACCAGAGGCCTCACGAGAGGAGGAGCCCCCGTTAAACCCTGTGTTCATTCACCCTGACAGGCTGCAAATCACCTCTGGCTCCCAGGAAGGTGGGAGACCTCTCAATGACTGTCCAAACCACTTTTAATTTCACAGCTGTGTCTCCAGTGTCATCCTGCCCTCGGGTTTGTGCTCGGGGGGCAGGAGTCTCTGGCTGCTGGCTTCACCAGGCACGGGGCGTGCCTGGCACTTCCACCACGTGCTGGATAAATATTTGCGGCTGGGCAGAAATAACCCAGCAGATTCCAGCTCGGAGGGGAAGCCCATTTGCTGTGATTTATCCACTTGCTGCAGAGGATAAACACTGATGCCATCATGATTGCCCCTTGTAAAGATCCTGTCATCTGCAGCAACCTGGCTGTGCCAACTGTTGTGGCTGCTGCTGCTCAGCAGTGAAGCCCTGCAAGGTGACTGGGAAGCGACAGCCTGGCAGCAGCACCAGGGCACTGCCACTCAGTTAAAAACTCTGTTTTTAACCCTCGGCAGGATAGGAAACTCCCTGTCCTCCTCACAGTTTGGCCACAGCTTTGTTTCACCCTGCCAAGAAACACTGAATGCCTTTAGGTCTGTCCTGGTATCCCTGAAAGGGAAATGGAGAAACCCTTTACCCCCTGTTAGCTGCAAATCCATTCTGGTACTGCCTTGGAGGTTGTCTGAGCACATCCCCATGATTTGCTGGATGTCTGCGTTGCCACTGCAGTGTTCTCTCAAGTTTGGGGCACGGCACCATGTGCCAGGATAAGAGAAGAGTGTTTTGAGAATTTCCTGGCAGTTCTTATGCTAAATCCCACACCTGGCAATCTCTTAAGCATATTGCATGCTGGAAAGCACTGGAGTTTCACTGGAAACAGGGCATAAACACAGTCCCACATACTTAAGATTGTCATCAACCTGCCAACTCCCTCTTATCTGAGACTCCTTCCATTCTGTTTCCTTCCCTTTATCCTCTTTGTGTGCCGGTGCTTGAGCCCACGATGACAGGAGATCGCAAGCCTGCTGCTCAGAGCTACTGCAGGACCCCAGTCCTGAATCCCAGAAAAAGCAGCGCCTCCAGGAGGGGAGAGGGAAGTTCTCCCTTTGATTTCGTGCTGATCATCCCCAACACGGCAGTGCAGACTGAGCTGTGGGATGGATGCAGATCCCACTTCTGGAAGAACAAGCGCCAGTGCACTCCTGAGACAGGTTCGCCTCTAAGGAAGAGAGAGCGGAGCCCCTGATGGGGCTGACAGCCCAGGAATTGCTGCCCAAGCTCTTCCCTTTGCTGTGTGCCCCCACCCTGACTGCAGCATCCCAGGCTGCAGGGAAGGAAGGGGTTGTTGGTGTGTTTCTGCATGGCTTGGATGGAAGCAGCACCACACCTTCACCCACCAGGAATGGGAATCCCCCAGGTCTGATCTTCAGCAAAAGCACAAACATCATGGCAAGAGCAGCACCACTTTGGTTCTGATTGCACATCGTCAGCATGGGCAAACCTGCATTTTGGCTATTCTAGGTATAAGCTGATTTGTGGGCAAGGTTAATCCAGACACTTTAAGTCCCTTCTCCAGACATTTTCTAGGGAAAAGTATCTGTGTGCATTTAGAGATCGATTCTGGAGGGAAATTTCCTTTTTTTTTTTTTTTTTTGAATATTCACTGGGCCTGAATAGAAAGGAGATACAAATATCCAAATTTTCTACTTTGGAGCACAGCACTCTGGGCCTTTTTCATCTCACTTTGGCTCTCTCTGAGCAGGACCACGCCAGGCCGCCTGCAGTTCTCCAGCTGAGTCCAGGCTTTGGGAATGGTGGGGGCTGCCCACTGCCCCCTTTCCCCCACTGCTGCTGCCCTGTGCAGGCTGATGGATTCCCCACCTCCAAGGCTCCCCAGCCTGAGCTCCTCCTCTCCCACTCTCAATTGCATGAGCAGTTGTGCCAGATGATGTTTAAATATGACCCTTTTAATCAGGTTACTCAGTGTAATACAAGCAAAACGATGATGAGATGGATGCTGCCGCTGCGTTCCCTATTTTTATCTCCATTGATTCTCCCGTGTCTCTCATGAATCACCCTGCTGAAGCTGTGACAGGTTTATGTCAGCCACAACAGGGCTGTAACAATATTAGCTCCAGCACGAATTCAGCATGACACCACAATCGTGTCACACTTGACCCTGTTTGATAAATTGGTGCACAGAATCAGCAGCTCTGTGCTGAGCTGCACAGAGCAGGGCCAGGTTCTGTTCCAATAAGACATTTTTCTCTATAAAGACAGGTTTGTGCTGCTGCCCTGGCTCCAGCCACGGGATTGTCTGTAAATAATAATGTTATTTCTAGAGACTGTGGCTAACAGACACCCCAGCTCTGCAATTCCAGCCTCTTCATTCCATCCTGGCTGGAATAACTCACACCCAACAGCACTGGTGCTTACTACAAACCAGGGAATTCTGGCATCCTTTCCCTGCTCTGCTGTGGTGAGAACAGGCAGGGCAGAGAAGGAAACCTTTGCAGAAGTGGGAGACCTTGGCAAAATCAGCAGCTGGAGATAAAAAAAACATAGGAGGAGGCCTTTTCCTGCTGATTTCCTCCAACTAAGGGAACACAGAACCCTCATTTGCAGTTTGGATGAGCTGCAGTAAATTGCCCAACTGTTCTCTTCTGCCAGAATAATGCACTTGCCAGAACCTCATCACTATAAACTGCTGCAGCTCCATTGACTCCGGCACAGACAGAGCTAAAGGAGCCTTTGGGTCATTTGTTCTTTTTTTTCCTTTTTTTTTTCCCTGAGAAAAAGTGTTCTGCCACTTAAAACAAAGGGCAGGGAGCCAGAAGAGATGATTTTGTACGCAATTCTCTCACAGATTTTCTGTAACAACTCACAGATAAGAGCAAGGGCTGGGATTTCAAAGGAGTTTTGCAGTTAAATTTTGCTACATTTAAAGCTCCTGCCACTGAAATTTCCTGGAGAAGCTGGATGTGAATTCACTGGGCTCTACCTGTGGCCAAGGAGGTTTAGAACACAGTCACTCCCATGGGACAAGGACTGAGTTTTGACTCTTGGAAAGCCTGGACCCCCTTTCTTCAGCCCTGCCAGCAGTAGAAGGTGATTTTAAATATGAGGCTGGAGCTTGTCAGCACCACTTTCCTTAGCAGGAATGGGGGCTCATTCCAAGAATTGCCATGAAATACACTCCTGGTGCTGCAAGCAGATGAGTGCAAACATAAACGTCTGGAATCTCAGCATTAATTAAAGCTCCCCAGCAAAGCTTGCTCCTCAATCACCTTATCTAAGTTATTTAAAGCCCAGTTGTCACTGTGCAGATGCCGGTGCCACAGAGCAGCTCAGCCCAAGCTAAAAGCTTCACACTCTTCTTATGAGGAGTTGCTAAAAGTCATCAATTCCAGCCAACAGGCCATGGAAACAACAGTTCTCCATTTTTCCTGGTGGAGCAGGGGTGACTCGGCCTCCCCAGTGCTCCCTCCCTCCCTCTTCTCACCAGGACCCAAGGACAAAGCCTGGATGGAGAAGCCGGCTCGGGGTTAGGAGTGGGAGATGGTTCAAGAGCTGCTGCCATGGGCAAAGCAGGCTCAGCCTGGGGAAGACTAACTGAGGTTTTATCCAATGAAAATAGATTGGGACAGTGAGAAACAAAGACAGATCAAAGCACCAGCTTTCCCCAGGCTCAGCTGCACACCTCCAGTCCCACCTCCCCTGCCTGAGCAGCACAGAGGTGATGGGGAACGGGGTCTGGGGCAGCTCCTCTCGGCCACCCCTTCCTGCTCCCCCTTTGTCCCTGCTGCCGTGTGGGGCCTCTCCCTGGGCTGCAGCCTTGCAGGGACAGTGCTGGGAACAAGCACAGCTGCCCTGGGAGAAGTTTCCCCCGATTACTGACAATGCAGGGGAACAATTTAATGCTCACAGAGGCGCTCAGGAGCAAAGAGTCCTGCAGAGATTCCTACAGCAGCTCCCTGAAATCCCCTCTGTGCAAAGGGAAAAAGGTGGGATCTCATCACCTTCCTCAAGGACAAGTAGGAATCAATTAGCACACCACTCATCCTAAAACAGCAGCTTCACATCAGCCAGGGGGGATTCAAAGAAAGGCTGGGGAGGGAAAGCAAGAATTGTTCTTCCTCATTACCTTGCTTTGCAAAGTATTTCAGTACCTCCTGGGAAACTGGATGAACTTTTGCCTGGGGAGGAGCCTGATTCCCAGCCCAGCAATCAGCTCAAACACGGGAGGGCAGGGAGCCTGCAGCCATCTCATGGGGGCAGAGCATCTCCCCTCTGCCCCTGCCCTGTGCTGGCCCTGGCGCCGCTGAGGGGCCGAGCCCAGCGCTGCCCCTTCCCAGAGCCCCTCCCGACGGACAACCCAGCAAGGACGTGGGGACCTCGAGCCACCCCCCCAGGGAACGCTGCCTGCAGCAGTGCCAGCTGTGCCAGGGGCCACCTCTGCTTCCCCTTCATTGCTGCTGCTCCTCAGCTCCCTGCTCCCGAGAGAAGGGAAGCACGGCGAGGAACAACGATCCTGTGACTGCCCTGTGGAGCTGATGAGGACCACACAGCCAGTCATGGAATCATGGGATGGTCTGGGGGGGGAGGGACCTTAAAGCTCATCCCATCCCCCCCCCTGCCATGGGCAGGGACACCTCCCACTGTCCCAGATTGCTCCAAGCCCCGTCCAGCCTGGCCTTGGGCACTGCCAGGGATCCAGGGGCAGCCACAGCTTCTCTGAGCACCCTGTGCCAGGGCCTCCCCACCCTCACAGGGAACAATTCCTTCCCAATATCCCATCTATCCCTGCCCTCTGGCAGAGGGAAGCCATTACCCTTGTCCTGCCCCTCCAGTCTTTTTTCCAAAGTCCCTCTCCATCTTTCTTGTGGGCTCCCTTCAGACACTGGAAAGACACAGTGAGGTCATCCCAAAGCTTCTCTTTTCCAGGCTGAACAATCCCAGCTCTCCCAGCCTTTCCTCCCAGCAGAGCTGCTCCATCCCTCTGATCATCCTGGTGCCACCTCAGGACTCCCTCCAGCAGCTCCAGGTCCTGCCTGTGCTGGGCCCCAGGGCTGGGGCAACTCTGCAGTGGGGTCTGGAGTGGGTGGCAGAAGTGTCCATGGAGAGCCCTTCCCACCCTGTGAGCGCCCTCCAGCCCACCCCAGGAATTGTGCTGCAATTTCCAACCAGCAGCATTTGGAGCTGCTGTGTTCTCTGGCTTTTGTGTGCATCCATGGGAGACTGTTCCTAAGAGGAAACCAAACTAAATTCATTCCTAAAGAGGCAGCAAAACTGTTTCCACACTGGATCCTGTGGGTGCTGCATCGCTCTAAAGGAGGCACCACTCAGCCCCCTCCCAGGGGCCTGTGTTGGGCACAGAGCAAGCAAAGCCAGGCTGGGATCTCCCCACGCTGGGAGAGCTCAGAGGAGGGGCTGGGAGCCAGGAACTCAGCCTGAGTGTTTCCCATGGCTGCTGCGAGCAGTGGTTTATCTGACATCCCCCCGCGTCCCACAGACACCGGGTAACGCAGGGGAAGGGCTGCACACGCGAGAGGAGACATTTCCCCAGCTGCTTTTCCTTCAGGGCACTGGGGAGTTCAGGATGGCAGCAGAAGGACTGCAGCTGCCCGGAGCTCTCGCTGTTCAGGGCACAGCCCACCCTCACTCCATCTGCAGATGCCTCTGCTGTCAGGACATGGCTCAGCCACGGGCCGTGGTCCCCAGGGAGCTGCCAGGGCCCTGATGGGAAAGGGAGAGGCTTGGGCGGCAGAGCGAGAGCCAGCCACGCTGGGGCACGACAGGCTCTTCATTTCAGAGAGAAAAATCTCCATTCTTCAGGAAACACTGCTCAAAAATTTAATCTTCATTCAGCTCAATGGAGCAGCCTCATAATTCACAGCGGCAGATAAAGCTGGGAGATGTAATGTGAAATATCTGGAGCGGTTCTCCCCCTGATTTAAAATGCACCTTGGGCGGCAGAGCCTGAACTCCCCTCGGCGTGTGCTTCTGGCAGATAAGTAAACAATTTGGAACTTCCTGAGATAGTCACAGGCGGGGAGGCAGGAGCTCACGCTGAACCGCAGCTGCAGTGCCCCACTGATAAGGTTTTGGGGTGGTTTGGCACAGCTGAAAGGAAGCGGCGCCGGAAGAATAAAAAGCTTTTTGTGTACAAGTTGTTGGATCAGAGATAGCAAGAAGAAAGACATCATTTTTACAGGAGAGCTCTGAAAGTGGCCTCGGTGGCAGGGGCGAGCCTCAGACACAGAGCAGGCGACAGGGCAGCTGAGCAGCCCCATGCTGCGAGAGCAGGGGCAGCAGGGACACGGGGGACAGGCTGGGATGCTCAGAGCGCATTTCTGGTCGTGTTTTACACAGGGACAGAGAGCTACCCTGGAGCTTTTTAATAAACATGTAAGATTTAAAAGTGAAAGCCCCGGGGATGGGAAACACCACCCCAGTGTTGACTGAGCAGCTCCAAAATCCCGCTTTTGTCACCCAGCTGCACACCGGTTCCACAGGATTTCTGCCTCCTTTCCTACAGCCTCTTCCTGTGGCATTTTGCATTTCACATCGGGAGGTGCAGGCAAATAAACGGGGGGTTCAGCACCCTGTCAGGCCGTTTTGCTGGGAATCACAGAACAGGCCGGGCTGGAAGGGCTCCATGGGCATCACCCAGTGCAACTCCTGCCCTTGCACTGGACCCCCCAAGAAGCCCACCCTGTGTCTGGGTGCCCAAACACTCCCTGCGCTCAGAGGGGCTCAGGGCTGCTTGGCACGAGCCCAGTTTATCACACTAAATGCATTTGAACAATCCTGAGTGAAAACAGCCCAGCAGTGGCCCCACGTCCTTCTGGTGCCCTGTGCTCATTCCTCTCCCGTTCCATCAGGCGATCAAGCTTCATCTCCTTGATTTTTAAGTCATTTCCTACGCTCTTTCTGAATTCTAGGATGAGTAAAAGCAACCAAAAGCAAACCAAAACAAAAATGTTCCGGTCAGAAATTGTAATTTTGTCTCCAACCTGGGGGGAGGAATTCGGAGGGGGCTTACTCATGGTTTGCTCAACAGTTCTTGGTGCTTTATTGCTCCCTGATTTTCTGAGGCCGGCTACGCTGTGATCCACGTGGGGCTGCTGAAGCTATTCATGGAGCATTTCAAGTCCCAGCCCTGACGTGGCAGGAACTGACAGTCCCTGGGAAAGTGCAGGACAGCTCCAAAACCTGACCTAACTCCCAAGCAGCCTCCCGTGTGACGGTGCCACGATCAAAGGCAGTTTCACATGTGTCAGCCTGTTGCTGCAGCAACCTGGCTGCTCTGACTGCTGATAGGCACGGCTCCGCCTGGTCCCGGCTCAGATGGCTCGGATTAATCCCCTGGGACCGTGCCAGGGAGATCGGGATTCATTTGCAGCTCCTCGAAAAGGAAGTGACTGTTCCACGGAAGCTACTCCTGAAATTCCTCCCGTTCCCCCTCCCTCGTCCATAACCTTTATGGGAATGGCTGGGCTGGCACAGGGCCCCTGGAGAAAGCCCTTTGTGCCACGGTAAGTAGTTCTAAAATGGAATTGGCTTTTATTGTATTTTTTCCCGAGTGCGAGCACAGAAAAGGTTGTTTTGGGAAAGCAGGAGCTGCGTTTTTGGGGGTTGTGCTCCCTCTGGGTGTTTACATGTCAGTGCATCCCATTTCCAGCTCTCCAGATCCTCACTGGGCTGGGAGGGAGGCAGTGAAAGCCAAGGGCTGTGAGCACTGAGCTGTGCCTGTCCCAAAGCCGGAGTTAACCCCAGCCAGCCTGGCTGGAGGATTGCACAAGGACATGTGCAGCTTTGATGGACACCTCAGGAGTTTGGAGGCCCACCCCACATCCCTGCCTGTGACTCAGGTGCTCCAAAAGCCTCTGCTCAGACCCTGCTGGGAGCAGAGGAGGGAAATGCTGTACTGGAACAGACATGGAATAAGAGAACAGGTCAGGGCAGTTCTGTGTTTGCCAGTGAGCTACAGAGCAGGAAAACCCTTCGTTAGCTTCCCAAAGTGCAGAATGCCCTTCTGGAAAGGGCTTAAACCCCAAAATGCTGCTGCTGCTGTATCTAAAATACGTGTAACTACAGAGGGCCTCTGTGCCTTAGTGGACAAGTCTGTGGGAGTGCCAAAATGGGGAAAAAACCTTGCATGGCATGACCCCAAAAGCACCAGCTCCCATGGATTTGCCTCCTAATTATACCATCCATGAGTGTAAGGAATAGAAGTTTTGCTTCTCGGAAGCAAAAAAATCTGAGAAGTTTTGCTTCTGCCTTGCAGAATCACACAAAACCTGATTTTCTAACCCAGAACAGCGTGGCAGGACTCTGCTCCTTCCCTCTCCGCAGGGGAGGAGGACGATAAACCTGCACCTTCAAACAGCTCTCCTCCTTTTCTTACAGGAAAGGTTCTTACAGCAGGTGCTTGCCTGCTGCTCTTCTGTAGAACAGATTTGCTTCCCCCAAACCCGCTGAGCCCCAGCACCCAGTGATGTCTCTCCCTGCTCGTCCTGCCCCAGACTCAGGGAACTGAGCAGCCTGTGTTATTTACAGTGCCCTGAGTGGCTCTGGCTGTGTTTGCTGTGCTTGCAGTGGTGCTGCTCCACCTGAGAGCCAAAGCAGAGCCCGGGAGCTGCGCTGAGGCTCCCAGCCCATGGCACCTGGACACAGTGGGACGTCTCAGTGCCCCTCTGTGGGGGGAGTTTTGCAGCTTGCTCCCCCAAACTCTGCATTTCTGGAGGTGCCTCTGCACTCTGACTGTCACTTCCACCCACCCAGCCTCCAGCAGGACCTCGGTGGCACCCAGCAGGGTGGGAGGGGGCTGCTCCTGGACCCCAGCCAGAATTGGTGTGCTGCAAACAGAATTTGCCTTGAAATAGGCCAAGTTTGGGTGTGCAGAGCCGGGGGCAGGACGTGGGAACAATCTCAGTGCTAAAAGAATTTATAACTCTCCTCTCTCAAACTTGTGCAGTCTGAAAGCTCAAAGGAAAAGAAAAAAAACACAAACCCAACAACAACCCAGCTAGAAGGTGTGACTGCAAAAAGCCTGAAGGACCCAGAAAAGAAGCTCAAACCCGAGCCTTTGACACCACTTCTGCCTCTCTGGCCACAGAACTGGTTCACGTTTCCCACTGTCTGTGCCACCCTACTTTAGTGAGGCTCTGAGAGTATTTAAGGAATCTCCTGCACTGTCAGAGGAACAAAAAAGAAAAAAGAAAGGAAAGAAGAAGTTACTTTAACAGCCCTGTCAGACACTCACCCCTGCAGCTGAAGGGAAAACAACGCCAATGTGGAATAACGAAGCTGTTTGGATTTGGAATTTTGGTTTTGCCCCGAGAAAGCAAATCCATTGTTTGAGAGCTCATCATTTCCTGGAAAATACCCTATTAACCTTCAGCAGGGAGAGAGAGGGAAGGGTAATAACCCTCCCACTGCAAAGCTTGCCCAAGATCATAAACTCATTACTGCAAACTCCAATCTAAAGTCAACCCAAACTAGGGCAGGCTGGGCTTGCTGGTCCCAGCCCCAAAGCTGTGCAGCAAAACTAATCAGTGCTGGGAAGGGATTTTTTTCTTTTGCTGCAGTGCAATCTATAGTTTAGTTGGTCAAATCAAGCCTTTCTGAGAAAAGAAGATTAGAGGCAGTTGTTTAAAGTATTGAGGCGGGAGCAGGATTTAAGCTTCATTACTGACCAGGATATACAAAACAGACTGTAATGAAAAAACAGTATTGGGATTGTATTTGCAGCCCCAATGGAAAATGTTGAGGGAGGACAGGGCCATATGGAGGAGCTTAGAGCTCGGGCAAGGGCTGCTGCCGAGGGAAATGCCCTCTGAGTCAAGGAAATGGGTGTTGTGGGGAAGCCAGGAGAGTTCAAACAACAATTATCACCCCTGAACGCCAAAAACAGGGCTGCTGGGCAAGAGGTGAAACGCTGGGAAATCGCATTTTATTCTGTTTGTCAGGAAGGCTCCTCCTGCCCTAAATACCTGATGGTGAACTCCACTCGTCGGGCAGAATTTTGGGAATTCCATCGCTCCCAGGACTCCATCTCGTGTTTGAGCAGCTCCTGGGGTTACACAGGGGAGGCTGGCAGGGTGTCCCATTCCAAAGCCAGGGAAATCATGAATTACCCAGCACAGGCAGCAGTTCCTTCCCTGGAGCCCAGCAACTCCTCACCGAGAGAGCGAGGGGAACTTGCCACGGTCACCCACGGAGCTCCTGGGAAACGCAGCGCTGCCGCATTTATATTTCACTTCATCGTGTGTCTATCAGGTTTTTCTCTCCCTCAGCCCTGCCTTAAACCACCCTAGCTCTGGTCCAGGCTGGATAAACCCAACTTTGCCTCCTCAGTTTGCACTTTCTGGCCTCGGGGCCTTTCCCTTGCTGTTCTCCACCAGCCTTTAGGGACAGGTGCGGGACAGGAGCAGCTCACACCCTGTGGGTTTGTTCGCACAGCCCTGGCTGTATGCTGCAAACTCACCCAGCCCCTGCCTCATGGAATGTTTGAGGGCTACCCTGCACCTTCCCAGCTCATCTATTCCCTGCCCGAGGAGGTATTTAGTTCTGACAAGGGAGGCACAAAGTGCTGATTTTCCAGAGAGTGCAGCTCCACCTGGCAGCTTCCCCAAACCCCTGAGCCCTTTCCCCCTCCCCAGCAGCCAGGACGTGCTGGCACAGCCACTCTCCCAGGCAGCAGGAGTTCCCTTGCAGAGGGGCTGCAAAGCATTTCTCGCCCGCCTTTTTTAGGGATTTTTAACTCAATTACCTATTTAAAGCCAGCCAAACATTGCCCTGCCTCCCACTTGTACAGTGCTCTCAAATCCAGCGAGGAGGGAGAGGTGTGAAAATCAAATTTTGGATGCTTTGGTAACAATCCTTTAGAAATACTTGCAGCAAAGTAGTTTCCCCAAAGTGTAGAATAAGGAAACTTAGGTAAAGTGTATTGCAATGATCACACTGAGCATTCAGAGTCCAGTGAACAAAATGTATTTAATGCCTCATCATCTGGTGAGAAAAATGCAGCCCCACTCCCTATAATATCAAAAAATAGAATAACTTGTAGATACCTAGTAATAAATACTGCGAATGAACATTTTTCCCGATGTTCAAATAGGATAAGAGACTTTGCAAGAAGGGTTTTTGCCGTTTCACACTGATGAAGCTCAGATGGGTGTTAGTGCCATTCCCTTCACAAGCAAAATCTCAGGAAGAGTTGGCAAAAAGCAGCAGATTTGATGTGAAATTAATGAGGTTTCCGTCTTTATCATTCTCATGAGGGGAAAATGGTAATTTCACACAGCAGAAGAACTCACAGCTTCAGCCCTGCTTGGGGAAATCCAGCAGAGATTTTGAAATCTATGTTGGAAAGCTCAACTTATTAGAAATTGGTATTTTGTGGGTCAGCTTGACTTGCGTGTGTTTGGTTTAAATCTGGTATTTCTCAGTTGGAGACAAATTATATGGGGCTGACCCCGCTTCGTGGAACACAATTCCCTAAATCTGGGAATTTTGCTAGAGTAAGGAGTAAATCAGTGCAAAGGATGAACCCTTACATAAGTATTCCATTTACACACAAATGACTGAAAATCCTTCCGGTTTCTGTCTCCTCACCTGGAGCAATTCCTGCAAACCCCGAAACCTGCCCATTTCTTCACTGCCAGGAGCTGGTCATTTCAGAGATAATTCCAAGATTCATCCAAGCAACTTCCTTCCTCTTTTGAGTAACTCCAGTGCTTTGCCAGCACCTTGCTGCTGGGTATTCTGACCCAGAATGGAGCTCAGGTGACGACCATCTGTAAATTTTCCCGTATTATCACTGAATTATACCCTCATAACCTATTCAGAACCTGTAAGGGATGTCCAGTAAGGAGTGAGAGCTCTGCATCCAGCACTAACAAATGGATGATCCTGCTGTTGCTGAGACGTCTTTGGAAGCTGTTTCTGCACCTGAGCATCTGCTCCAGTTCATTTCTGTTCTTCCTTGGAGATCATTTATTTTACACAAGTGGTACAAGTAGGATAGATAAGAAGGACGTGGTGTAAAAACTGAAAATTCCTTGGAATTCAGTAAAAAATATTGGGCTCATGAACTTTAAATACACCTTTATGTAATATAGACTGGTGGGTCATGTGCAGATAAAGATGGTATTTCCTTGGACAGCTCCATCAGCTCACGTGTCAAGGGAAAAGCTTTAGGACAGGAGTGGGGAAGAAATACCCAGTAAGACACCAGCATTTTATTTTATTACTGAAACTTAAAGACTCTATCTTATCTCCAGCTCCATTACTTCTATCCTAATGAGTCAGTTTTACTGGTCACATCGCCATCCCTCATTTTTTTGTTTAGAGAGCTGAAAAAGGAGTCATTAGTTAGATGCTGGGGAATAACTAGAATTCCTATCACTCACACGTCCTTTCTCAACTAATTAAACACCAGCAAGACAATCCATTTCTATTACAAGCCAGAAAAAAGAAATCACTAAAAAATAAATCTGAAAGCTCCCTGACAGTGGCAGACGCAATTAAGCTCTCGGCGTATGAATCCGGGTGCAAACTGCCGCGCCGTTGTACGGCAGTGCTTTTCTTCCCTTAATTAACTCAAACACGGGGAAGACGATCTGAAGGCTTAATGGCATTTCCTTCGCTGTCAGAACTGCTCGGGGATGATTTCATGATGTTATCACAAAGAGACTTGCAGGAGTTGCTGCCATTACTCCTCTCCAAGAGTGACAGATTCCGCGGAGAAACTTCGCTGCTGTTAACGGGTGTGGAGGATTAATATTTTATAACATCATCACTTTATCGGCACCGTAACCACAGCAGTAAGAACACACTTAATATTTTATGCATTCCCAGCCCCGTAACACGCGGAGCATCGACTCCCCTGCACATCCCTCTGCACGGCTGTGATGGAGAGCCGAGCAGTTCGTGGGGCTTATGGCTCTTTCTGTCCTGGTGGAAGGGACAGAGGGCAGTCAGCGTGAGGGTCCCATCCCTGCGTGCTCCGAGAGAGCAAACCTGACGCGGAAGTTCGCCCAGCCCTGCGTGCACCCCACGGAGAGCAGTTTAGGGAAAGCAACGCGGGCAATCGCCCGGAGCCACGCTGGGCACAGCGGAGGCAGCACAGAACTTCTGCAGGGCACAGGGCGGCAAAGGGAGGACCCCAAAGCTCTGCCCAGCTCCCTGCGAGGCTGAGGGCGGCTGTGAAGCCGAGCTTTCATCCTGCACACGGGCGTTTAGGCTGAACTCAAGCCTTTCAAAGGCTGGCGTGCCCCTCCTTCCTTCAGAGGCTATTCCCACTAAGCTAAGGCAGCGTTTTGTGCATTTGCAGAACATCCCGCTGGTGCCTGTGGCTCAGGGATTTGAACGTGATTTTCTTCCCCAGGTTTCACTGGCCCCGAATTCCCCCTGTGTTTGTGGGATTGCCCGGCTCTGTGTGGTGCGTGCTCGGCTCCCCTGCAGTGGTGAGCGGCGAACAGCAAAGTTCACCTGAACCCTCCCGGGAAAGGTGAGCACGCCCCGAACGGGGACAGCGGGGGGCTGATAGAAGGTTCTCAGCTGCAGGGTGCCGAGCGCCCCCGGCTTTGCTCCCCCTCAGCCCGCGGTGCCTTTGCCCAGCACTCTGAAGGGCTGCACCCTTCCTTTACTTAGCCGGCTCCGGCCGCCGGCTCCTTCGCTCTCTGAGCACGAGGAACCTTCCCGTGGTGTTTCAGGCAGCGCTCGTGTGGGGGAGCTGAGCGGGGCTAAGGCTTGCCCGGTGCAAAGGCGTCGATCTTTAGCTCGGCACGGGAAGGAGCCTTTGGGAATTGCGGGATGCTCTCCCCGGTGCCATCAACAGCTTCTTTCCTTTTTATTTTTTTGTTTGTTTGTTTGTTTTGTTTGTTTCCTTTTTCCGCCCCTCATGTTCAGTGTTTGTCAAGCGAAAGAGGAATAGACAGAAACAGCAGCGTGCCGGATCCTGCCCACATCTTTCCCACAGTCTCTCCTAACCCCGAACTCTTCCCATACTTTGTATTCACCGTCGCACTTGACTGACACAAGAAACCCACTGTAGGAAGAGAGGCTTCCTGTGAGCCGAGCCCCGTTTCCATGGTGCGGAGTTTTCTACTTAAAAATAAATTCCCGTTTCCCGGAGTTTTCCGCGCAGCCCCGCGGAGCTGCCCCTGCCCGGGGGCAGCGGCACCAAACCCGTCCGGCAGCCCCGCAGTTGCCCTCCGGAACCGCAGCCGCCGTCCGCTGCGAGCCGGGACACCCCGCACCCCTCGGCACGGATTTTGCGGTCACCGAACCCTCCTGCGGCGGGGACAGCCGGCTCTGGGGGCCGCTCGCACCGCGCCCCGCGGAGCGCCCGGAGCCGACTCCCCGCAGGCTCCGGGGATGCTCCGCCGGAATCCCGGAGCCCAACTTCTCCGGCACCGCTCACCGCGGCCAACTTTGGGCAGTGGCCCCGCGGAGCCCCGGCAGGGCAGCATCCTGAGCACCCCCCAGCATCCCGAACATCACAGAATTACAGAATCACTGAGCATCCCCCAGCGTCCCGAACATCATTGAGCATCCCCGAGCATCCCGAACATCCCTGAGCATCCCCAACATCCCTGAGCATCCCCGAGCATCCCGAACATCACTGAGCATCCCCGAGCACCCCCAACATCACTGAGCATCCCCGAGCACCCCCGAGCATCACTGAGCATCCCCGAGCACTCCCGAGCATCCCTGAGCATCCCCCAGCATCCCGAACATCACTGAGCATCCCCGAGCATCCCTGAGCATCCCCCAGCATCCCAAACATCACT